>APFE031536146.1:0-13591 GCA_000404065.3 Pinus taeda | reverse complement strand
GAAGCCCGATGGGAGACAAGGGTGGAGAAGAGAGTGATTCAGAGATGAGGCATCATTCGTTCAAGTGAACTAACTATGGAGTACTTGAGTAAGGAAGGGCACTTGTTGAGAAAAATAATGGGCCAACACGCAAAAGAAAAGAACACAAAGAATGAATCAATGGAAGATGTGAATATACTAGAAAGAGATAACTAGTGAAAGCTTGTGTTATGCATTAGGGAAATGGTATTCCTTGTGTTTGTTGAGGCCTGTGGGTGTGATTATGAATTGATTTCCAGAGACATTTTAGTGGATTCGAGACACTCAAGTGTTGTACGAGGCTGATAAACTAGTTAAGTGCTTTCTCAAAGAGTTGATAAACACCTTAGTAGTGGCTTTCCTTGGGGTTGAAAAACAACTGGGATACTAGTTGAGGTTGACAATCTACTTGACATGATAAGACACTTAGGAATTAGTTGAAAGGTCCGATAAACCCCTGTGTGGCTAGCCTTGGGGCTGATAAACCACTCAGTTACTTTCTCAACAAGCTGAAAAATCTACTGAAAGTGGACTCTTTACTCATGTAGTGACTAATCCAACTGATAAAAATCCCTTTACACATATATATTCCTTCTCGTAGAATTGAGCTAAAAATATCTAAGCCTTGAATGAACCCTTATGGTTGATGATCTACTGATAGAGAGTCACTATGGTGCTACAACAAGGGGATATTGAGAAATCACTTGAGAAATGGATTATGCTTCGCACCATGTGTTCACTGGTTGTTGGTGAGAGAACTCCCGAGAAATTACTCCTCAGACTCTGAATCTAGATCAGGGGGTGGTTAGTTGCAAGAAATATTTGTTAGAAATTAAATAATAGATCAATGAAACACATAAAATATTTTAGAAAAAAAATAGAAAACAAGAGAGACACAAATAATATACATGGTTCACTCGATTTGGGCTATGTTCATGGAGAAATAGCCAGTCCTTCCTTTTATATTATCCAACAAAATGCAGAGATACAACCTACAATAAATAGCTTTAACTTCCTCTTCACTCTCACATAGTCTCTCCTCTTTTCTTCGCACACTAAATAATACACAACCACAATACAATTCCCTCATATAAATTGAGGGTTTCCTTCTAGGGAAAAATGCCCTAAATTAACATAAATTCTAACATTAGATCTGATACCTAATGAATGACCTAAATTTACTATGAAATTACAACATTTTACAAAGCAACTATTCATATAATTTTCACTTGGGGGTGGCAGCACTAGTGGGGGGAAAGCCCCCCACACCCCCCCATTAGGAACTAGGATACAAACATGGCTTATGCAAAAACCTTTGAATTAGGAAGATAATCAGGCTCCACACCCAATAAGATTGCAACGTAACTGCCCTACTGTTGGGTGGAGAGATGAAGTCCCTTCCTCAGTTGCCAATCATTAATATATATATTATTATATATATATATATAATATTATTATTAATATATATATATATATATAAGTGTCATTTGTGCCTCTGTTTCATTATGAATGTTGAATGTAGTGTTATGGGTTATAATACTAAATATATATTTTAACTTTTCTTATGGAGGAATTGTATTATTCCTGGTTTCCTATGATGAGATACATGTGTGATTTGTCTCATTGTTTTGAGGGGGCTAGAGGTCCCTGTGATTGCTAATAAACTCCTAAATGCATGGTCACTTACCTAATATGTATGGTTACTTGCTTAGATAGCTAAATGTCACTATGTGTGTGACTTTATTAATGATATGCATGAATAACATGGATAAAAGTGATGTATGGGCTTTTTGGAATTCTATGTTCAATGTGTATGAGACACATTGTATTAGTGAATCTGTCAATGCTTGTTGTGAGGCATGTGGATAGTTTTATCTCTATTATGGCTATGTTTAATGCCTTAGGTGGTATTGTGAGATTGAGGGATTTATCCTTGTTATACTAATGATACATAGCACTGTTGTTCATCTAGAGTGGCTTTGTAAGCCATCAGACTTCTTGAGAATCTAAGTCTGGTCGTCACTAAATGATGGGCTTGCAGTAGGGTTGGATGAACTTTGTTAAAACTTGCAAAGAGTTAGAGCGATGAAGGATGAAGAATGTCATTTTGTTGTTGGATTTATTTATGTACCTAGGAATGGAGACTTGCATCTACGGGATGAAAGTAGACATTAGTGGCAAGATTCATTTAAGTCTCAGGGAATAGAGAAGTGCCTCCACATGATCGAGACTTTGTGTCGCTAGTAAAAGTCATGAGTTGACAAAATCAGAAAAGAGAAGATTCTCATTATCTATTGTGTATATTCATGTCACACTATGCTTGGAAAGTAAGGTGGTTGGTTGTGACAAGGGGCACAGTTGACAGAGGCCACATGATGAGAAAATTCCTGTTGCCTGCAACCAATATTTTCCATCGTGCCACAAAGAAAATAAAAGGGTTTTCCCCTCTCATAAGCACATTGATGATGTAAATAGAGGGTGGGATAGAATGTCCTCCCATCGATGAACATGCATTAGGGGAATTTTGAGGTCTAAAATGGGCCTCCTAAGAAAAATGTACAACCAAAATAAACTTTATAAAAACCAATAGGATTGAAGATAATGATGTCAACCATGGGGGATGATTCACCATTTTTGGAGTAAAAAAGCAAAAAGATTAAAAAATAATAAAACAATAAAAATATCTTTTTAATTCGTATTTTTAACTTATCTCCTTAAGTTTTTGCTCAAATTTCGAGCAATAGTACTTGTTGGATGCAAAATGCTATTCTTCATCCAAGGAGTACCCATGTTGCATACTTTTAATGGTCCCTGCTACACGAAAAATGAGAAATACATGAAAAAATGTGATTACAATAACGCTTTTCATGTATTTCCCATTTTTCGTGTGATAAGGTCCATCAAAAGTATGCAACATGGGTACTCCTTGGATGAGGAATCAAATTCTGCATCCAACGAGTGTTGCCGCTCAAAATTTGAGTAAACCCATAGGGAGATAAGTTGAAAATATGAGTTGAAAAAATAGTTTTTTCTTTTTTCCCTCTAAAATTTGATGATGTAATCTAATCTTATTTTACTATTTCCACTATTATTTTATAATTTCCTTAGGAGGCCCATTTTTTACCTCGAAACTCCCCTAATGAGAGTGCTAGTTTTCACAGGGATCTGGGACCAAGTGGAGCTAAGGACTTGAGTTGATGTGGTGACATCTAACAGTGGTTGTGGTACCACCTGACACTGAGTGATAGGTGGTGCTGAAAAGGTAGCACCAGTGACTGGAAGTCACATCAACACAAAGCTTAAGGGCACTAAGGTGCTTGATGTGTGATTCTTACAAGAGGGCACACAGTAGAAAAAAGCCTTGAACTAGACTTGTCCTCTCCATTTAATGTAAAACTACACGGAATACCATGGTGGTGAGACTGTAGAGCCATTTCAAGCAAGGACATGGGGCGTGGTAGCGCTAAGACGTGGCAGGATGGACCTCATGTGAGATGACAATGCCGTAGGGGCATCAAATGGTCGATATTTTTTGATGTGGTAAGGTTAAGTGGGGGGCCCAAACTTCAATTGTGCATAACTTTTGATCTGTGCACTAGATCAGGAAAATATTTATATTGCCAAAAAGCTCTTTGTGAGCTAGACGCAACAATGTTGTCCAAATTTAATTGTGGTAAGTTTTGGAAATGAGAAATTTTGCAACCATATTTCCATAATAAGACCACGGAGGTTGGGTTAGTTAAAAAAAACACCTTCCATTTAGATGAGACATTAGTTAATCAATTTCTTTTAAATCATTGTATAATGTAAAATTAATTAGAAAATAATATATATAACTTCATAATCATTTGATTTTAGATGGTAAATTTACATTATAATGTTGGGAAAAATACCTCTTGAGTTTTTTATTCCAACAATACTAGCCCCTCCGCATGGGTTCATACGCAAATCTACTTTTAAACCCTGAGCTTGTTTCGTTAATGATAAATATGAAACTAATATTTGTTCTCTCATTAACGTTAAATACAAAATAATATTTAACGTTTCTTTAACCAAGGATGAGTGGGAGCATAAAATCATAGTGATTCTAAGGAGTGGGAGCATAAAATCATAGCGATTATGGAGATGGAAACAAATCAGTGGGGATTTGGGTATTGCATTTTTGGGAAAAAAATTCTGTTGGGTATCACAATTTTGTAGAAAAATCTTGTTGGGTATTGCACAATTTGTAGAAAAATCTTGTTGGGTGAAGAGTTTGCTGGTTTTTGCCTAATATCATTTACCATGGGAGGATTGCAAGCAATCTCAAAAGTGGCATATCCATTCATTTCGACCATATCCATTCAAATCCAATTTTTGTTTTATGTAAGTAGTGATAAATGCAATTTTTTGTAACTTGTTCTGCTTGGATTTTTCTCTACCTTTAAGTAAGTAACCATACAATTCTTTGTTTCCTTCTCAATTCTATATTTGGAAATTACAAAGCATATGATCTAATTTAAACCAATGGGTTATTTTTATTTAGATATGAGGTTTGTGGTTGAATTTGTAATGTGGTGATTTAGTGTTCAGTCGCATAATTTCTCTCTTTTGCTTAACACTTTGGAAGTCACAACAACCATTAACTCACTCAATAGTAAAAAATATAAACTCTATTTAAATTAATATCATTTTTGAAAAAATTCTTTTAAGAGAAGTATGATTAAGGAACCTAATTAAAGGATGTTGTAAATTATGATTACAGAACCTAATCAAAGGATGTTGTAAATTAGTATTTTTAATTTAAAGAATAAAAAATGGAACAACATTGTAAATTAGTATCTTTAATTTAAAGAATAGAAAATGGAACAACATTAATACAACTAGTTGAGTTATGGGGCTTTTTATGGTGCAATGGAGGTTTGAAGGTGACGGGCTTGGATATGGGTCAAGCCACTTTAATTTTGATGGTCAGAATAATGACCACTTTATTGGTTTGAATAGTGAGCATTTTACTAGTTTTTCACCACTTGTCCTATTGTATTGGATTTTGGTTTGGCTTTAGGTAAGAAACAATTCAATTCTTTTTTTACAATTTATCTTCTTTATCAACAAATTATTTATCTTTTTTTTCAACAAATAATTTACTAAAACAACCTAGAAAAAGTAAAAATTCAATATTTTCGTTTTTAAAAGTAAATGAGGGAAATTTTGTTGTGCTTTCAACATATTCATTTTGTCATAAATAAATTAGAAATAAATAATTTAAAATATTTTTTTTTCCTATCTATTTTGTCATCAAGGAAATTTGTGAAGAGAAAGACTAAGATTTTCAATTATTGCATTAGTTTTTCCTCTCCTTTAGTTCCCATTTGCTAAATTGCACTTGTGAAAACTGTTTTTTTCCTCTCCTTTAGTTACTGGCTTGCTAAATAACTAACTTTAATTGTTATGTCATTTTAAACTTGCACGAAAATAAAGGCAACTTTTGAATCAAACTTTGTTTCTCTGTCCTTAGCTACAATGGTTGTACAATTCAAGGCATCAAAGTTTAGGGCATCAGAGCAAGGCATCAAAGTTTAGGGCCTCATAGCAGTTACAAAATTGTCATAGCATATAATAAGAGTTGAACGTTAGCACTTATAATCATGGTTCAAGGGTCACTTGCCGTTAAAAACTACAAAACCAACACTGAGAGAGCAGAACAACAACACATACATTTGAATGTGGGTGTACGTGGAAGCTCAGGGAAAATAAGATATAAACTATGGGCTTGGTATTTGTATTTCACAAATTAACATTTAATGTTACAAATTAATGCTAGGATTTTATAACATTAATTGATTTCACAAAAACTATTAATCAACAATTTACCTTATACTAAGTTTTTTAAACCTAATACACTTCTTTGGACCCAAAAAATGCCAAATAAAGTTTCCAAATTTATAATTGGTTGAATAAAAATATTGTCAGAATTTAATATTTTCAAGTAAATACTTTTAATATCTAAATTAAAATTTTGATTAAAAATTTTGAATTTCATGACTTCATTGATTTCCAACCTAAATTTCAATTTTAATATCTAAATTAAAACTTTAGTTAAAAATGATGAATTTCATAGTTTTTTTTTCTCGGTAAAAGACTGTCTAACTAATTATATTATAATACAAAGGATTTTTACATCTGATATGCATGCTGAGCATGGAATAGCCCTTTACAGGTTCTGAGTTTACAAAAAACCAGCTGTCTGAGGTTTCCACACAGGGGCGGCAGCAGCTGGTTACACATGACCTTGTCCAAAATTGACATGTAGTTACTAGACTAACAGAAACAGAAGCACCGGGGTGCTGAACGATGCTGACTTGACACTTGAATGCCCACGCAGGGGCGACTGACCCAGACTGACTGTAAGAAGAGGTGACCAGACCTAAATTCTGCATAATCGATTTACAAAAAAGGATTACCCGGCCAAGCTTCATTTCTGGGGAGACGCAGAAGGCGGTTGAAGGCTTGCAAGCTGCTGCTCAGCTTCCTCACAGGGACCCTGTTCTTCCACAATTCGCGCCCATCTGTGTCCTTCCTCCACGCCTTCCCATCTCGCCTTCCACGATTCCTCCGTGAATCCCTGTGGAGCTGGGCCCAGGGAGGGTTTGTACACGTCCATGGGCGCCTTCCCTTTGCCGCCTGCTCCCTGCTCAGCTTGTGCTTCTGACGCCACCTCTGCTCCGCCACTGCCTGACGCCACCTCTGCTCCACCGCTGCCTGGAGGCACCCCCGCGCCAACTTCATCTTCTGCCACCTGGGTGAACATAATTGTGATGTGGGCATTGATGCCCTGGTGCCCATCCGGACTGCCCAGGGAGAAGACAACTGAGCCGAATGCAGGGAGCCTTGCTTCTCCCTCCCCCGCGCTGCCGACCTCCACGAGCTGCTGAGCAGGCAGCGGAGTTGCAGTTGCCCTTCTGTGGCAATTGCAGCAGCAACAGTGATGAATTCCCGCCCCTGCTGAACGACTGGAGGAGGCTCCTCTTCCACGACCCCTGCGACATGGCTGCCTCTCCCTTGTTCTGGCCATGGAGCCTCCCTCTTCCAAAACTGTCGAACATTGAAGGTCAGGTCCACTGTGAGCTGCGAGCGAGATCGTAGGCCGTTGAGCCCCCAGAAATGGAGCGGCGGGAAGGTTATGCCTTCTCGGCCATTGGCAGCGCTCTGAGGGCCTTTGCCCTTTGCAATTCTCGCAGACCACCCTTGAATCTCAGAGGTCTGAGCTTTGGCAATACGAATTTCCCATTCTCTGTTGCAGAGAAGGCCCAGACCGGGAATGTCGTGACTGAATGGCATCCTGCCGTGAGAATGTCGATGAACTACTCCGCCATGAACCTGCATTGAATTCACTGTACTATCTACCCACCCTCCTGCTCGGCAATGAATGCCAGGAATGACCGCTGCAACGTTTAAAACCTCGACGGCGCCTGGTTTGCCGAGGTGTCACGGGCGCGCGGCGACACCTGTGCTCCGTCCTGCTGGGATGATCCACCACCCGCATCCGGGGATCCTGCATCAGAGTGAATGAGCCTTTTACATTCCTGAGCCTTCTGAGAATCAGGGATTATGTCCAGCTTCCCTGTTATGAGGTTCATGGAGCATTCCACCCCCAAGTTGGCGAGAAGGTCAGCAGTCTTATTACCTTCCCGCTTTGTGTGAAGAAAAGAGAGAGCTTTGTTTTGAAGAAGCTCTTTTTCAATATCGTTCAATCTTGCTTCCAGTCTCCAACTGTGAGCCACTTTCCTGGTTTGGGAACCATTTTGTATCCTTTTTGCCATATTGATGATGATCTGGGAGTCTCCTTCAATCAGCAAAGGCTTGAGATTTAATTCCTTTGCAATTGAAAGACCTTGCCAGAGGCCTTCCAGTTCGGCTGAGTTATTGGTGTCCCACCCTAGGCTTCCATAGTAAAGTTGCTTGAGATTGCCTTCGGAATCTCGAATAATACCCCCAAACCCTGCTTGACCTGGGTTGCCCTTGGAGGCCCCATCAAAGTTGAGTTTGTATGAGTTATTGGGCGGAGGAATCCATTTTCCATTGTCTTTGATGTTTCTGTTGATTTTCTGAGTTGTTGCGGCGTCCTCATGAATTTGTAACTCCCAATTGTCAAGAATGTTTTTCTCATTGTCAGCACTGGGGTAATCCTCTTTTGCCCAATGTTGCAGTAGCATAGTTTCCCTGAGATTGCTTTTTATTCGGTTCCATATTGCTTCTGTTGTGGAGTTCTGATTTTTGAAGATGCGACGATTTCTTTCTTTCCATATGTTCCAAAGGGTTATTCCGGGGATAATGTTCCAGAGGCGATTGAGAATCATGCATTTATAAGGGTTGTTGGGCCATTGTCTAATGGTATCAATGATATCATTATTTACTGTGCATCTTCTTTGGCATCTGAAGCTTATCTTGTCCCATATTTGGATGGCCAGAGGGCATGAGTTTAGAAGATGTTGCTGGGTTTCCTCATGAAGAGAGCAATTGTGACAGATTGAGGGCCCTTGAAAATTTCGTTTCCTCAAATTGTCCCATGTGAGAATTTTCTGGTGACCCACCATCCAGAGAAAGTGGGTTATTTTGGGCCAAGTTTTAAAACTCCAGATTCGCCCCCAAAGAGGATCCGGCTTTATGGGGAAATCACCAATCAGAAAAGATGCCTCTGTGGTTGAATAGGACCCTTTCGGAGTGTAGCCCCATCTGAGAATATCCATTCCTTCCTGTGCTCGGATGCTTCTTTTCTTTAGTTCGTTCTCCAATTCCTCTTTGCGAACAATATTGGCATTGTGCGCTGTTTGATTTATTGATGACCATTGTCTGAATCCGTTCACTGTTTCCTGATTCCAAAATTGATTGACGGCTGCTAGTTGCTGTTCCTGCCCGAGCTGATTAAGGTCTAGCGATAGAGAGCTGGCAAGACTTGGCAATTGATTCCAGGCATCACTCCAAAAGCGAGCCGAGTGCCCATCCCTTATCTCCCAGAAGCTATGTTTCTGGATTAACTGATAGTGCTGCTTCGCTGCGTTCCATATGAGCGATCCGCTGTCCATTGGTTTAAGTCTTATGAGTTCTTCCTGGGTTCTGTTATCAGCATATTTGGCTTTCCAGATTTTGGACCATGGTTTGTCCGGGTTCGTTATCCATTGCCACCAAATCTTAGCATTCATTATGCTATTACTGATCTCAGGGTCCCTTAGGCCTAAGCCTCCTTGTATTTTGGGCTTGCATATGTTGTCCCATTTTACCAAGGCCCATTTGCGTTTTGTCTCTGTGCTTCCCCATAGGAAATCTCGCTGCAGATTTCTTAGTCTTTTTAGAACCCATTTAGGAGCGGCTAGGATAGAAAAGAGGTAGAGGGGCATGGCTTGTAAGACAGACTTTATCAGAACCGCTCGACTGGCCATATTAAGAGATCGGAGGGTCCATAGAGAGAGTTTTGATTCAATTTTTTCAAGCATGGTCCTCCAGGCCGGCTGTTTGATTGCAGAGGCTGAGAGAGGAGCTCCTAGGTATGTGGAGGGGAGGGAGGCGGAGCAGAAGCCGAGAATGCGGGTGATCGCATTTTTGACTACAGGAGGGGTGTGAAAAAAGAAGATATGAGATTTGGAGCAATTGACTTGGGTGCCAGAGGCATCTGAGAAGTCTCTGAGAAGGGATTTCAGATGATGGGCTTCTTGGACCGAAGGATAGCCATAGAGCATGGTGTCATCCACAAATTGTTGATGGGAGGAGGCGGGAGAGAGGTGGATGGATATACCTCTGAGCTGCTGAGAGTTGAGGGCCTGTTTAATGTGCCTACCTAGACCTTCAGCCATGAGAACAAAGAGAAAAGGGGATAGGGGATCACCCTGCCTGATACCTCGCGAGGGCTTGAAAGGGCATGAAGGGAAACCATTGACCAGGATCGAGAAGTGGGATGAGGTAATAAGGCTCATAATCCAGCGAACCCAAGAGTAACAGAATCCAAAAGCAGTCAACATGTGGTGAATGTAAGACCAGCTGAGTTTATCAAATGCTTTGGATAAATCGAGCTTGAGTAACATACCTGCCTGCCTAGAGAGCTTGAGCGAGTGAATGATTTCATTTGAGAGGATGATGCCGTCCAGTATTTGTCTGCCTTCAACGTAGCCCGACTGTTCCGGCGAGATGAGCATCGGAAGTAGGGGTTTTAGTCGATTTGCTATCACTTTGGATATGACTTTGTATATTACATTGCACAGGGCGATGGGCCTGAACTTGTCAGGGGTCATGGAGTTCTCTTCTTTGGGAATGAGAGCAATGAATGTAGAGTTGAGGGAGGGGAGAATCCATCTCAATTCTCTAGATTCCTCGACAATTTCCCATACTTCCATTTTGATCATATCCCAGAAAGTGTGAAAAAAGGTAGTGGTGAAGCCATCCGGGCCTGGTGCCTTGCCCTCCTTCATCTGAGCCATTGCCTCATCGACCTCCTGGGGCTCAATTGGACGCATGAGGAGCTCATTATGATCATCTGTTACGAGCTTGGGAATGTTGCTAGTAATTTTCCGGATCTCCCTTTGTCTGTCCTCCTTCGTTTCCCTATGAACTTGTTGAAAGTGATTAAGGAGGGTCTGTTCTATCTCTTTGTGCTCTTCTACTTTTGCCCCTTGTTGATTCTGGAGAAAGGGTATGTTGTTGTGCATTCTTCTCTGGACTGCTGTATTGTGGAAGAACTTAGTATTGCGCTCTCCTTCTCGTAACCATCTGACCCTCGATTTCTGTTGCCAGTATATCTCCTCTTGTTTCCTTCGTTCCTCCAATCGATCTGATATGAGCCTTTCCCTGTCCAGAGTTGCGTCCGTGTGCCCTTCATTGATTATGTTCTGATGAAGTTCCTTCAGCTCCTTGAGTAATTTCTGCTGCTCCTCGAATATATTCCCAAAAGTCTCCCTGTTCCAGCGCTTTAATTGATTTTTAAGGAACCATAGGCGTTGCTGGAACCTGAACATTTTTGTGCCCTTCGGCGGAATGAAGGAGTCCCAGGTTGATTTGACGAAGTTTTTGAATGCAGGATGGGAAAGCCAGAATGCTTCGAAGCGGAACGGGCGTCTGGTATGATTCCCAGGTCTTTGCCATTGCAAAGCTATTGGCCAGTGATCGGATCTAGAGTGAGCAAGAATTTCTGCTGAGAAGTCCCCCCCAAGGTGGATCGCATTGTCTGAAATCAGAAATCTATCAAGTTTTGAGGAGATTTGATGATTTCCTCTACGGCGATTACTCCAGGTGTAGGTGCTGTTGTAGAATGGAAGATCAATGAGAGAGGCTGATTGAATGAAGTCCTTGAATTGATGAGCTTCTGGTTCCAGTCTTGATCTTCCTCCTGATTTCTCCTCAGTTTTGGTTGTCATGTTGAAATCTCCACCTACAATCCAAAGGGGATGTTGCCTGTTCCTGTTTAGAACCTCTATGGATTGAAGGAGCTCGATTTTTTTCCTGGGATCCTGTGGAAAATAGACATTGGAGAGGTTGCCATGAACATTGGTTCCTATTATATGAAAGGTTGCCTGAATAAAAAAGTGGGAGGCATGAAAATTTTCGAGGGAGACAGCTTGTGAATTCCATGCTATGGCAAGTCCCCCAGAAGCTCCTGAAGCATCTACTGCTACTGATTTACAACCTGGCCAAGCTTTCGCAAGAAAGCGGCTGAGTGATGTACCGTTACATTTGGTTTCCTGGAGGAAACACATTTGCGGATTTTCTATCTTGATCATTTTTTTCAACATCCTTTGTTTTCCAGGGCTGTTAAGCCCTCTTAAATTCCAAGAGATAAGCTTCATGGATTAACTGATTGGTGCAGGTCTGTAATACTTCGTCAGCTTTGCATACCTGCCTGAGTCCACCAGGATTTTTCCCACCTCTATAGTTCTTTGGAGATCTGTCTTTCTACCTCTTTTTTTGGAGTCCTTTGGCCGAGCGATATCATTCCAATCACTGCCAGGATGAATGCCAAGTTTGTTTTGGTGATAAGCTCTGGAGATGACTTCCTCGAGTTTGTCTAAGTCAGTCTCCGTGATGGACTCATAAGCTTGTTTCCTGCAAGCTAACTCTAGATCAATGATGTTCAGGCCGTTTAAATCAATGCTCTCTGGTTCCTCTTGCATGTTTTGGATTTGGCTTCCTTCTTCCTGATTGATCTCTGAATCTTTCTGAAGGAATGCCTCCCCTTCAATTTTCATTTCCTCATGGATCACTGGATCCTTTTCTGGGCTTCTTCTGAGAATAATAGGGTTGATTAAGGGCGGTTTAGACCAAGAGGGATTAAAAGGGGGGGGATGGGATGAGGAAGAAGGGCGAAGAGGGTTACTACTGAGAACCAGAGAATGGTCTCTAGGGCTATCTTCCAAGGAGACAAGGCAGGTCTTGGAGGCAGGGGCGATGGGAGAAGGGGCAAGAGAGTCAGGGGTTGTCAAGATTTCGGGGGAGGGGTGGGACTCCTCAGGGATATTGCTAAGGGAATCAAAGCTATTCTCAGAGGCCTGATTCTGGGGTTTGGGGATCTGGGGTTTTGCCCCGTTTTGAGGCTTCTTGTGCATACGTTTCCTGTTGGTAACTTTGGTAAAACCATCCTGGGGGGAGGAGTTAGAGGTTTCAGGAGCACTGGTTTTGGCATTAAGGGGGCAGTCCCTGAATAAGTGTCCAATTACATGGCATCGACGGCATCTGAATGGGACATGCTCGTAGTCAAGAGGTTGAATCCATTCCTCATCTCTGTGAGTTAGGGTAACATAATCTGGAAGGGCTTCATTGAGTCTAATAAAAACACAGATTCTAGCATATGAAATGAACTTACGGTTTTTTGTTTCTTCAGCAGCTCTGATGTATTTGCCCACCCCATTGCCTATCTTTATGAGGCATTGCTCTGCCCAGTATTCCTCCGGGAGGGAGAAGAGCCTGATCCAAACGGGCGCCCAGGCTAGGTCTTCGCTGTCCGGGTTGAAACGGGGTTTCCAGTTCCTGAGGTATAATCCTGCCGAGTTGAAGAAAAATGGACCTCCCTCCAGAATCCGATTCTTATCTTCCAGACAGTAGAATATGACGGTGAAGAAGCCTTTTGCTCCTAATTGGAGTGTGATGTCCCCTTTTGGCTTCCATTTGGCAGCTATCCATCCTCTTAAGGCTCGTTCTGTTGTCCAAAATCCGATGAATTTCCCTATGACGGCATGCTCTTGCATGAACTCAATCCGGCTGTCAATGATATCTCCTGGCAGTTCAATTCTCGGTCTTTCCTTAGCTATTGGGCGGCAGGTCGATGAGGAGACCTGAGGTTTGTCATTTTTTGGATCTTGCTTGCTTTGCATGTTACTGTTGTTTTCTGGGTTCTCCTGCCCTTGACAGAGCAGGTCCGGATCAAAGGATCCAAAGATGACCTCCTCATTTGCTTTGAGGTTGGAGGGGGAGGGCTTTGATGCCCCCCCCTGATCCGAGTCCATGAATGACGCTGTTTTCCCGAATGATCAGGCAGGGAGCAGAAGCGTCAGGCGAAGCGGTTGCAGTGCGATACAGGCGGTCGGCGTTTCTCCAGGGCTCTGTTCAAACC
>APFE031536143.1:0-20826 GCA_000404065.3 Pinus taeda | reverse complement strand
CATCATATTGAAAGATCTACTGAATCTGACCCGAGAGAGCCTTCTCATACCTCGTAGGGCTAGCTACGCGGTGAAATGGTTTGATGTAGCCTTGAGAGTTTGTCTATCTCAGCCTAGGTGAATTCCAAGCGCTAACACAAGTGAGGGAAAGATACTTATTTAATAGATTCTGTGTGTAATTTAGTGGAAATAGTGAGTTAAAAATTCCTTGTTAATGACAAATTTCTACATTCCCATGTCTATACTACTCGAAAATTCCTTTTAATTCCACAATTAGAGTACCACTTCCTTTAGAATTTGAAGTGAAATTTGCATGAAATCTGATGGGTGGATGAAGGAGATGGTGGCACGTACTTTTTGTCAGGAAGGCTAGGATGAAGGCAGTAATTCAGAGACCAATTCGAACCTCTGTGGCTTTCCTCCACCCTCGCAATCTTCCAGCAATTTCTTGGCCCTCCTATAGCAGTTACAGGCTTGCATGTAACTCCTTCTTGTAGCAATTCCAAAATGGGGTTCAAAACTCCTTGATGGCACCCTGAGCTTGTCCTCTCCCTAAATGTTTTTTAAATGAGTAAATATGCAAAAGAACTCAAGCCCCAATACATAATATGCCATTTTTTGTTTAGGTTTCGAGCATTGTGGTGACCTAGCAGTCACACGGGATTTCCTCTTTTGGACCGTTGTCCCCACTTGGAGTAATTATTTCTTCTTTCCTCGTAATCACCACCCACTATTTGTGATCCAAACTCATCTGATGTGACATTTACATGTTGCATGAGTGCTTACCATCACTTTTAGTTTACTAGCCAAGGGTGCCCAAGTTTACTAGCCACCTCCATCTTATTAAAACATCTACTCTCAAAATTTACACATTTTCATTATTCACACATAGGGAGGAGGTGATATTTTTCCATACCTGTACCTACCTCATGATCAAAATGATGCAGGTGTTTTCATGTTGGAGCTGGACCACATCATTGGCATCAAGGGAGTTGACTTGCTAGCTTATTTCCTCTGTATTTCTTCATTTCTCCTCATGATATTTGACTATTGTGTTTGTTGTGTGTGCAGGTACCTTGTTGATGTCCAAGTTGCTATTATTGGTGGAGATTCCTTATGGGAGTGATATGACTACTTCAGAGTGGCCTCATAAGTTTCCATCAACCCCTTACTGATGAGAAAAAACAAGATCAATGCTTTCTGTGATGTGTGCATGGGCTACTATAGGAGGAGTTTTTCTTCCTGCAGCAGTCCTCTCCTTTTCCTCTGGGGTCTTCAAGCTGCATGGGGGTGATGAGAAAAGTTATAACAGGTCTTGCGGAAAATTCTAGGACCTTGAGGGAGTAGCGTAGAGTTGTAGAAATGAAGATAATGGCCTATGTGTGTTTTTCCAAATTTTTAACAGGGGTAAGATAGAGAGGAGGAATTTAATGATTTTTTTATGAAATGAGATGGATGAGTGATAGATGGATGATGGACCATGGTGGGGGAACCTTATTCATCATTTTCAAGGTCATAGGGTCCCTATTGGGTTTTCCTTTTCCTCGGATCTAGATCCTGTAGCTTTTCAAAACCTACTGGTAGCACTAAAGGACCTTCATATAGCAATTACAAGTCCTTCCTATAGCAGTCCAGAGAGGGGGTGAAACTTGAATTTTGGGCTAATTAGATGGTGGAGATAGGTGATCACATGAATGTGGATGATGAATAGGAAGTCGATGTATGGAGGAGTGAAGTAAATCTTGAGAATCTTGGCCTTGTAGCCATGGAATCTTCCACTGCATATAACACTGATAAATGACAAAAAAAGTTAGCAGACATGGTGTAGATCCATTTCTTGTGTGTGTGTGTGTGTTTTTTAGATATAGAGATTTTTTCCTCAAAGTAGGTTTTAAAATTGTATGCCTACCCTAGGTGCCTGAAGACAAGTTTTCACCTAGGGATCTTTATTATTATTTTCTTCTCTTTTTTTTGCTCCTGGGCTACCTCAGGGAGGTTTTCACCCCAGGAGTTGGTGTTAGATGCCTCATAAAGGTTTTCATCCAGACCTTTTATTTTTCTTTTTTATTTGAACAAAAATATCTAGAAATGTTGTGGACTAGAGGCTATGACACTCCCAATCACATTGACTTTTGTATTGATTGCACTGATGAATTATTCCTTAGATATAGGTTTTATGTATATCTTCAACCTATAGCCATAGTAAGGGGATCCCTTCCTCATAAATGGTCCTAATTTGAACAGCTCCATTGCCATGACATTTTTCTATCAGGTATGGGCCTAACCATCTTGTCATTAGTTTTCTTTTAAAATCTTTGAACCTAAAATCATATAATAATTCCTAATCCCCTTCTTGAAAAACCTTTTTCTTGATATGCTTATCATGCCAGACCTTCATTTTCAATTGTATAACTTCAGTGTGTAGGAGGACCTACATTTTGAACCCACCCAAGCCATTCAATTGGACTAGCCTTTCTTGTTGTGATTTGGTGACATCTACGTCCAATTGGGCTTCTATTCTCAAAGTATTATACTCAAACTCAATAGAAAGTATAGCTTTCTTTCCATAAACCAGATCATATGGTGTGAACCAAGTAGTTGTCTTCTAAGTGGTGTTATAGGCCCAAGTGGCCTCCACTATTCCATCTACCCAATCTCTCTTGTTGCTACTCACAACCTTGGCGAGGTTTCTCTCCAATGCCATATTTCTAACCTCTACTTTCCCATTTTCCTAAGGGTAACAGGAAGTAGATGTTATCTGTTTGATATGATGTTGCCTTAGGAGATTCTCAACCAGATGTGTTGTGAATTGAGCCCCCTGATTGGTGACTATCTTCCTAGGGTACCCAAATTTGTAGAAAATATTTCCCCTTAAGAACTTAGTCACTTTCTCCTCTGTTATTCTTTGACATCCTTTTTCTGAGCCCACTTTGTTAAGTAGTCAGTGCACACAATGATGTACTTTTTCTACCTTGATGGTGGATCAATTGGCCCAATGAATTCCATGCCCCACTTGTCAAATGGCTCTAAGGCCACTTAAGGTTGTATAGCCATTTCATCCCTAGGTGTGGGTTTTCCCATCCTCTGGCACTGATCACATTTGTTGGTATACCTTCTTGCATATTGGTGGAGTGGGTCTATAATAGCCAGCTTATAGAGTTTTGAAAGTTGTTCTATCAGCAGCAAAATGACCTCCACATGGCCCATCATGGTAGGTCAAGAGGATCTCAAAGACTTCCTCTTCCCTAACACATCTCCTTAAGATCTGGTCTGGTCCCATCTTGAAAATATTCCTCCCAATCCAAGTGTGTTATCGGGAAAACTAGTGTCCATTCAGAGCTGCTAGTCCCACTAAGACGAGTAGCTATCTTAGAAACAAACAAACTAAAGTTACTTGTGTTTTCCTTTATGAGAAGTAGATGAGAGAAAAGCATAGAGTACCAACCTCAGTCTTCCGCTTGGCTCCTTGCTTGTTTCCTCTCCCCTTTGACAGATCTTCGCTGCTCTTTCCTCGCTTGTCCCACTTCAAAGAACACATGTAGAGTCAAAGCAGCATAATACCATCAAAGCATAGAGATCTATAATCATAAACAATATAGGATCATATATATATTGACCATACAAATGCATATATCAATTCAAGATTCAAAACATACAAGAATATGGAGGAAAACTCAAATAGCTTTATGATAGAAGTAGTAGAAGAGAGGATTACAACCCGTTGATCTGACCCAACGCCATCCTCCCAGCATGAAAGCCCTTCTTCACCTCATGAAAAGCTAGATCACCCAACATTATGGTGTTCCACAAAGAAGCCAACAGCACTTGCTTACAAGATGCAAAATTCCAGCCTCTGGATCTCTAGGATGAGGGATCCATATATAGATGTTTGCAGGTGGGTGAGTCAGCTTCTGGGTTTTTTATTAGTGTCATTTCTCTGATATTTCTCAATTCCACTTGGAGATTTCATGATCTCTTACTCATCCCTGGGCGAATTCAAAGAGGCAAGTGTCACAGGAGAAGTTTCTGGAAGATTCCATGATCATCCACCTTGCAAACTGTCTCTGCCATTTGTCTACTCTCGCTCATCACACCCCCAATAGAAGGGATTTTCAGTATGCATCGCACCCCCCATGTGCATTAGGTGGGATGCATCGCACTTTGACCATGAGCAGGTGAGATGGTCCAGTTTTGACCAGTTCTGAGCAGTTTTTCATGGAGAACTTCTGGGAGATGATGTAATCAGCTGACCTTGTTCTTTTAGGGTATGAAACAACACTTATAGGGACTTAGAAGCCCTTGGTTTATGGACATATAAGATTGGGGTTGCAGTGCCCAAATATGTCTATAAAAAAGTGAGAGGGGCACTTTTCCTTACAATTATGCTCTTCTCCCTAGATGAAAGATTTGGAGGAAATCTTGCAGCAACTAGGTAGTTGGCTATGTCAGCAAACCATGGAGAGAGAACTAAGATAGAAAATAGGTGCTCATCTGGAATTTGATCTTCGACCATCCCTTCATCACCTACAGGAAAATCAAGTCTAAACAAAAAAATTGCAACTACATTTTCTTTTCATGGCTTGTCAATGATAGTTAAATCAAACAGTTGTAACAAGAGCAACCATCTAATGGTTCTAGCATTCACATCAAGATTTTTCATCAAAAATTTTATAGCTACATGATTAGTATACACAAAAGTTTGGTATCCAATGATGTAGTGTCTAAATTTGTTTAAGGAGTGTACAACAGCTAAGAGTTCTTTGTTAGTGACAGTGTAGTTTAATTCGGCCTTAGACATATTTTTACTAATGAAATAAATGGCATAGCGTAACTTATCATCTATCTTCCCCAAGGCTATCCCCACAAATTTTTCTAATCCATCAGCATTGATATGGAAAGGCAGAGCCCAATTAGGACCCCTAAGTATGGATGCAGTGGTCAATTTCTCTTTCAAAATCTTAAGGGCCTCTTAGCAGCTACTTGTGTTGGACACCTAATCCTAAAGGGTTAGCGTGGAAGCCGAATGGACAAGCAGTCCAAGGGACCTTGGGATGTGAATCCCAACGGTCACCAAATGTACTATAAATGTATATCAATTGTGAATAAAAAATGTACTGCATGCTTTATCTTTCTATCTGTTCTCTATCTGTTTCTCGTTAACCATGTCTGTTTAACATGGTATCAGAGCCATGATGTGTGGCCTGTGTAGTTGCCTTGAATAGTGCTGACTTCTGCTCCTCTGTCCCACACCTGAAGCTGCATACCTGAATGAAACGCAAGCTGCCTAAAGACTCTTTTTCTGAAGACTACTAGTGTAATTGCTGGCTCAGTTGGAGGAGTTGTGCTGATAGCAGTAGCGCCAGTGCTGCTCATAACGTACTCTGCAAATTCTGTTGAAGCCTGAGAGCTTACCTAATCGTGGTAACGTAGTCTCCCTTTCTGCTAACATGAAACTCTTCGTTTGTTTCGTTTAACTCTCCTTTTGGTCTGCGGGTCATTCATAATGAATTCTGAATGTAACGTATAAGAACCTGCAATGATAATTCTGAATGTAACCGTTTTGAGAACCTGCAATAAGAACCCGCGGTATGGTATTCTGAATGTAACGCCTGAAGAAGAGTCGAGTTCATCATTATTTACTGAAGACCGAATTATTGCTGAGACCGACTGCATTTGTGGGAGACCGAATTCATTTGCTAGGATCGATTCATTTTACTGAAGCCGAGATATCATTGTAGAGGTCGAGACCTTGTCCTCATTGGGTAGAATATTGTTATGGTCTTGAGGGCCTAATTTGTCGTAACCAAGGACCCATGAGTTGCTAGGTTAATTATCATTTTTTCAGAGAAGAGTTCCATGTTGTAAACGCTCCCGTGTATGACAATTCCTGTGGTGAATTCAATAAAGTTCTGATTTTCCCCATGGGCGCTTGCGCACCCCTCTGTAGTGCTTTGCAGTGTGGGAATCCTCATGTCTCTCTCTTTTCGCGACTTTGGCGGTGAAGCGGCAGTTTCCTGAGGGCGGGAACACCTATCACTGTCATCTTCTATTTTTTCTCTTGCATTCCGAGGAACTCTGAGAGTTCAGCTCCTCTGGGGGAGAATTGAGAGTTTCGGATTCCATGCTCAACCATCGTCTAAGGCTGGGAAGCCTTTCAAAAAAAAAAAAATTGTTGAAATCGTGTGAACTAATCACTGCTTGCGCCATATCATCAGTTTCATACTTTCTGCCGCTGCCCTCTTCAATTGCGCTGTGGTTCCATTTGATCTGGGCCTCGTCCTCCTCTCTTGATATTCTTCCGACCTCCATACTTCCACGAATCTGATTGTGTCGAGTGACCTATTTATATTCTCAAAATAATTGTTGTGAATAAGATTGCTATGGCAAACTGTGGAATCTACCAGAAGTAGCTTCAGTGGCCTGCTCAATGCCCACAACTCTAATATAGGGCTGCCTGATCGCAACAGCCCCCCTATGAACGGAAGAATTGTTTGCTTGGTAGATACTATAAATTCCCAACACAGTCACTCGAGTGTCAGGAACGATAGACTGCACCAAGTTCCGATCCACGGCAAGCAGCATATTCGCTACGTTTGTTGAGTCCAGTCGGCCTTTCCTCTGAGATAGATATGTGCATATCATCTGAGGCAAATTTTGTGGGTGCGTCTGAGGCTAATCCGTTGTAGCCAGACATATCAATACATATTCTGCGTTGAATGTTTTTAAAGGGTCCATATGGTATCGAAGATCACCTAGAGGCAGATATACACCCAGGAGCAGATATTCGCCGAGACGAAGAACTCCTCCAAGGTATCATTCTCGACGTCGATCTCCAAGACGAAGGCAATGGTCACCCCCTCCTAACAGGAATACTGGTATTGGTAAACCGGGAAACAACTTATTTATAGCAGGATTTAGTTTTGATACCACAGAGAGGGATTTGGAGCGAAAGTTTAGTAGATTTGGTCGTGTTACTGATGTCCGTGTTGTTCGAGACAAGAGGTCTGGGGATTCTCGAGGTTTTGGGTTTTTAACACTTGAGCGAGATGAGGATGCAGATGCTGCGATAAGGGCACTAGACCAAACTGAGTGGAATGGTCGGATTGTTCTTATTGAGAAGGCGAAGACACCCACTCGTTACTGAATAAAGTTGATAGTTTTGTCTAGGAATTTTTACTAATTGCTTTTAGTGATATTTATATTTTTATCAGAGAAATTTAAGGTTTTTAACTTGACAGAGTACCCAAAGCCCTATCAGGAATCAATGATCATATATGATAAGTGACACTCAACGAACTCGTGTTCCATTTCAAGCAAATACGACCTAAGTTTTGGGTGCACGAGAAGTTCACATGATACCAGTTATTTTCTGAACTTATTTTGCAGATCGGGTTTCAGATGGTCATAGTGAAGTGTTTAACGAACATTATTTCTTTTATTTTAATGAAATATTGACACCTGTATCGATGGAAAGTAAAACCATGCATGCGGGACAACACAACCTTGGGGAATATTGTAAGCATTCTTGATTCTTTCCAGCGACTTGTAATCCACTTCACATCGCCATTGCTGCACGAGAAACAGTGTTATTCTCACCTGGAGAACGAGAGTTTGTCAGTAATTAAATCGCTGACCAACAGCCAAGTTCCAAGAAAATTTTTCTACCACGGTGTCAAGGGATCAGCGGAAACCAAAATTGTTGTTATACACAGGAGAGAAGAAATTCTCTGGTGCATGTATGGGCATATTTTTTATAGAGTTCGCGATGTTTTAAATTTTCAAATTGACTGTGTATGCATTGGGCTAGCAGCCAGAGATTTGTTATTGTCAGAGATTTGTTATTGACTGTGGAATACTTTTAGTCTTTGCATCATATTTGGATTTTTTATTAAAGTAATGCTCCATTTTTAAGAAGCTTGAAATATCTGTCCATGAAGCTTTTTGAGGAACTCAAAGTATCATTAAGACATTGCATTTTTTGGAAAATGGATCAAATTGGTGAAGTATTAGAGTTTTTGAAAACTCTAATACAATTTGCTTCTAATGACACATTCCAAATCAGCAAAGTTTCTCTCACAGACATTCAGGTCTGTCTTCAAAATGCAAAGGAAAAGATTGATTTTTTGCAGCTTGAAACTCAGCTACAGCAAGAAGAGCTACATCAAAATAGACACCATTCTGAACCTGTTTTTGTTCAGAACATTGAGACAACCACCCATCAGCAGCATGTTACAGTTCATTCAGATTTAATACCAAACAAAGCAGCAAGGTTACATGCAGATGCAGAAGTTCAGTCTGCACTTCCCAAGCCCATCATCAGACCTTGGGAACAGCTTGTCCACAACAAGCACAGAACCGGTCTTGGATATGACAAGGACTTGTCCTTTCATATTCCAGACTACTCAAAACCCATTCAGTTTCAGAGTGCTGGTTTCATTTATGACAGTTCACATGCTCCTCATGACAGTTCAGCTACAGCTGTTCCAGACTCTGCTCCTCTTCCGCAACAGCAACAACAATAACAGATCGTGAAATGCCAACACTGTGATCGAGTTGGCCATCTAAAAGATCACTGCTTTGATCTTCATCCATGTAAGCACTGTCATAAAACTAGCCATTCTTCAAACAGATGCTTCAGAAACAAACGTCCTGCAAGAACAAAGATTCATCTAGGATGGATCGCTTCTTGGCAATGGGCATCAACAGCCAAGAAGATATTTCAAACACATGTCAAAGCTTGTTCCAGAATATTGAACAATCTTGCAGTTGAGTTTTCTCCATCTTCTCACCTTGTATCTGACAGGGGGGGAAATGATGGTCATCTACAGGCTTCAAAGTCACACCAAGCGAGCCTGAGCCACAACCTGCCACACCAGTTTCAGAGTTGTAGCTAGAGACAAAGATGCCTGAACATGCCATCAGTTGGCGATGTGGGACACTTCCTCTAGCAGAAGACATACAACTTCTTGCCAGTTTTGGAAGAGTTCCGGAGACAAAATTGAGAACACTTCCTTTAGCAGAAGACTTACAGCTTCTTGCTAGTTTTGGAAGAGTTCCAGGAATTGCATAAGCATTCCAGAGTTGTTGGTCATCCTTAAACCATCACAGGTTGAGACTTCCCTTTTACAGGTTGAAGTTTTACTTTTTATGTGGGGTGATACCTCCCTTTATTGGTTGATGGTTTCCCTCTTTAAAACAATAGGATCGCTTCCTCTAGTAGAAGACTTACAACTTCTTGCGAGTTTTGGAAGAGTTCTGGGAACTGCACTAAGCGTTCCAGTGTTGGTGGCTATCCTTAAACCACCGCCCTTTTTTACCAACATTTCATAGAGCACATTCAGCCTAGTGCTGCCATGCATTATTGCACATTTTTTATTACAGCTCTTTTCTTGGACTCATACATAACCCTTCGGATTAAGGGGGGGAATGTTGGACACCTAATCCTAAAGGGTTAGCGTGGAAGCCGAATGGACAAGCAGTCCAAAGGACCTTGGGATGTGAATCCCAACGGTCACCATATTGTACTATAAATGTACATCTTTTGTGAATAAAAATTGTACTGAATGATTTATCTTTCCTATTGTTTTCCTATTTGTTCTCCCTGACCATGTCTGTTTAACAAAATTAGATCAAAATAAAATATTTTTAAAATATATTTGTTGTGGCATAAGTTATCTTTTCTTAGCATGGGGTATTTATAAGTCATAGTAATGGTCTATGGTATTGTAACAAGACCTATTTACATGTTAGTAATATCGAGGATAAAGTAGTGTTGAATATCCGTGGTTAAGAATGGTATCATATTATTATAAAATATCTTTATCGTGATATAAGTTATGGTTTTTGGGAATACGGTATTGACAAGCCATGCTATTCATCCATGGTATTGTAACAAATCATATTCAAAAGGTAATAACAAAATCAAAATATATATCAAATTAACTTTAACTTTAACTTTAACTTTTTATTATTAATTGAGCCAACATTTAAATGTTTTGTGTTTTTTATTACTTTAAATTTTTATTTATTACTTTTAGATTTTTGTTTATTACTTTTAATATTTTATTTTTTCTAATTGAGAATAAATATAAATGTCAAATGTTAAAGATTTACACCTACACATTTACCCCTATACTACCTAACATTGACATTATATTAAAATTGTTAATGTTAAACATTTAGGCTTCACATCTACCCCATACTGGGTTTGCATCAACCCCATATTGGGTTTTAGAGAGCCTCTCGATGTAATTCAAATTGTTTAAGGTTGAATTTTTTAAATGTTAAATTTGTTAAATTTTAAATGTATGTAGAATGAGAAAACATATAGAAATGAAAGGTTAAAAATTATATATTGAATCAGAAACAAATATACATAAATTAATTATATGATTAAATGATTTCAACTAAGGCTAATTGAATAAAGGAAAGGGGAGGATTTGTGACAAACATGGGAGGGAAGGACAAGATAAAGATGAAGAGAGAAAAACTAGGAGGGAAAGGGAGATCATGAAATAATGAGTTAGATAGTGGGTAACTAGTTGCTAAGGATGGATTAATTTATAGTCATATTCTTGATTAAAGAATTCCGGGAACTTATATATTTCAAGGGACTGCCTAATGATTATGGAGTGGTAAAATGGAACAAATGAGAGATTTTGGTCATATTAAAACAAACTAGATGCTTCAAATTAAATGATTGCTCAATTATGACAAACTTTGATATATGGAAATGATTGATCTCAACAATATGCTCTCTAATTTGAGCTTAGAAGTGATGTTGTGTCTCGTTCATGTATGTTTTTCTAAATAGGGGATTTAGTAATCCCATTAATTCAACATGGGTTTAGACTAATCTTTAGCTGATCGAAACATCTACTTCAAAGTTTTATAGGGTTTAAAAATGCTCTTAACGTTCTCTTTTAGAAGGATTTTTTCTATCATGCCAGTAGTCCCTTTTATGTAAGGGAGAAGATCTTGACCCTTAGGAGGAGAGGTTGGAAATTTAATTGATTTGTAATTATAGATGGTTTTGAAAGATTTATTAATCCGAGAAGCATAATGTCCATTAGCTTTTAAGGCTTGGAATAAGTGGGCTTTCTCTCATGGAAGGAATTGGCAAACGAAATTTTAATAGCACAAGACATGAGGATTTTAAAAATGTTGTATTTTTAGGATTGGTGGTGTGAGAATGGGCATGAATATAATAATTAGAGTGGGTATTATTTTTGGAAACAATATGGGTTAGAGAACCATCATGAATTTGAGTGACAAGAAAATCTAAAAATGGTAGAGAATTATTATATTCAATTTACACTATAAACTTAATATGAGGGGAAATGTTGTTGAGATGGTAGAGGAGGGAATATATCATAGGTCTACCATGTTACAAAATAAGAAGGGTATCATTGAAAAACATAAAGCAACATTTAGGATTAAGATGCCAAGGTCTCAAAGCTTTAGTCTTGAAGTATTCCATAAAGATGGTATCCGCCACAGGGGAATCAAATGAACCCATTACCATACGTTAATTTTACTCATAATTTTTTCCTTTGTATGAAAATAAGGTGGATGAGAGGTAGAGCCTAATCAGGTTAAGGGTTTTTGAACCAAAAATTTTAGAAATCATTTCAATGGCTTCGTGAACATGGATTTTAGTAAAAAGGGATAGGACATCAAAGCTAACAAGAATATCATGATCATCAACATGAATATATTTAGTCTTACAAATGAAATCATATAAATTATTAATGAAACAAGGACTCACCCCAACAAATTCTTAAATCATAGAGGAAATATTGACTAAGATCTTGGGTGGGGGCTCCTATGACAATAATATGTGTTAAAAAGGGATCCCAGGTTTGTGAATTTTTGCTTGGCCATAGATTATAGAGTTTGAGGGGTATGGGGAATAAGAAAATGTTGTATGGAGGAATTAATAGAATCTCATTTTATAGATTTAGTGAATATATGATTTATTGCATTGACGGGGTATTTTGTAAGGATTTTATAGGAAGAATAAGAGAGAAAATTGAGCATCTAGGCTTCATAGTCTTTGTAGTTCATAGCTATAGAGGAATTTACTATATTCACCTTAACGATGGGAATGTGCAGGTTATATTTTAGGCATTTAAGAGCATGGATTTCATCTCTACATAAATTTTCCTTAGGTGATTTAACCTATCATAAAACCCAACCACACTCTTTCCAAATTTCTTCTAGGGTATGGGAAGGAAGGTATTGAGACACTAGCTGAATGGAGAAGAGAATTTGTCCAACAAGGATTCTTTTAGGGGCTAGGAAAAAATTGAATCCTATTTAGGGAAGATGAATCAACCCCAAAGGAAAAAATATTCCCAATAGAGGAGGGTTTGGAGCTTTCATTAGGGGGTAACTAATGTTAAGGGTAGGGGAAGAAGAAGAAAGAAAGGGAGGATTAAATTGATTTCTATAAATTCAGAAAAATAAATAATGTTTATTAATTTGAGAATTAATTAAGTGTCTAAAATAAATATCTTTTAAATTTTTTTATAAAAAATAATGCTAATTGGGACCGCATGTGCCCCATCGGCCCCTAGCTGGGTGGAGTGCCAATTCTGAGAATAACCCCTCCACCAAGTCGGGGGCCAAAATGATGCAGGGAGCCTATGTGTAATATGTCAATTCCCTTTCAACCAATTACTAAGCGGAGGGCCAATTCTCATAATCGACCCCCCCTCATGTAAGGGGGCCACAGAGCAGCGGGCACACCCCCTACCTTACGACCCCCTAGAAGGTGAAGGTTTGATTCCTGAAATTAGGCCCGAACATTCTAAGGTTCCAAATGGCCATGAGTAAAACCTCCCATTGAGCACCCACAACCTGGTGGCCCTTTGGGAAGTGGCGGGTGATTCCCTTTCCCAAGCGCTCTAGTTTTCTATAGAGTCCTAGGGACGCAAGTGCTTAATCGTTGTGCACACCCATGGCCCTGTTTCCACTTAACAAGTTGGGCTTGATTCTTGATATCAATCCTCCCCTCCCCCGAACACCCCCCGCACGTGCATACTAACAGGTCGCATGGTCGGAGACACCCAATGGGAAAGTGTGTCCATGGTCCCTTGATAGGTTGCGGGTCAATTCCCACAATTACCTCCCTCACCCCCCCCCCCTTCCTTCGGGGGTCGCCAGGTCTCAGTGCACTCACCGGTGGTGCAGCAACCATTGTCCCTTAAACCCTGGGGCCAATTTTGGGATGACCCCAACCTGCAAGTGAGTGGCTCCAAGTTTTATTTAAATAAAAAACCATTTTCTCTTTTTCACTTATATATATTATATTATATCTATATTTATATATTATATATATATTTTATCTATATAGATATTTTATCTTTGATGAACCCTTATACCCATTGACTGTTTGATCTAGTAAACTTTTTTGGGTTTCTACTATCTCTTTCTTGTAATTGGGTCAGTCTAGGGATTTTGCCCTGCGCTTTTCATGATTTTCACTAATTCGAATCAATGAATTGAATCACTGCTCTCGAAAAAAATATAAAAATAAATAAAAGAAAAATGATTTTTTTTTTTAAAATTGAACATTAGTTTTTCCATTTCAAAGCCTTAAAATTTATGAATTTTCATATTTTTTCTCCTAAAAATACTACAAATATGAGATATTTGTTATATCTTCACTCTATAAATCTAAAAAAGTGTGATATTTTTATGTGGTTTTTCCCCAAAATATAATATTAAAAAAAAATCTTTGAAAAAAGAAGCACAGTAGAGATTTTCAGCATAAAAACAATAAAACAACATATTTTCCCCAAATTCCTCAAATTCTCAAAATAGAAGGAAAACTAACCTTTGAAATGTGAAAATATTTCGTTGAATGTCTTCTCAAAGAAAATGTAGCTCTTTTGCAAAATCTGTCCAAGGTTTTGGTGAAACCTCTAGAAGACTTGATGTAATGTAAGGAATAGAAACATTGAAAGGTACTATATAGTGAAGATTGTGGGATTACATTAACATTTGTTGAATGTGGGATTAAAATTAAAATTAAGATAAAATACTATATAGTTAATATTATATATTTAGATTAACTTTTGTTAAATATGTGATAACAAATAAAATTTCAATTATAAAAGTTAACTTAATTACCTAGTTAAAATTAAATAATTTAAGCAAAATATTTATTGACTTTTGAAGAAATGCGTTAAAAGAAACTTTGTGTGGAAAATTTGGAAAGAAAGTACAGTCAAAATTTAGAATACAAAATTTTAGTAGAATGTTTTCGTATAAATTTTAGAGGGAAATATTTATAACGAAATTTTTGAAGGGAAATTTTATAGCAAAAATATTTTTGGGGCGGCGGGGGGGAGCGCTTTGGAGGGAATTTTTCATTCTCTAGCTATAAATCACCATTAGGAGAGAGTTAATTTGTATCATTCAACATCTTCTTTGAAAATTCATGTATTTTTTTGATAGTGCTTCTCTTTCTACAACATTGACATCTTCCTCACATAACAACTATATTCATATTAATGAATATAATAGGAATTATTTGAATATGAATAAAGAGTCAAATTTTCCACTTAGTCCTAATCCTAAGAATTATGAGAGAACCACTAACAAATGGGGGGATGAAGAATTTACTGTAAATAAAGATGGAAATTTTCCACTTAGTCCTAATCCTAAGGATTCTGAGAGTGCCATTAACGAAGGGGAGGATGAAGAGTCTCCACTAAATAGAGAGTCAATTTTTCCACTTAGTCCTCATCATAGGGATTATGAGAGAACCAATGATGAATGGGAGGATGAATCATTTCTACTAAATAGAGAGTAAAATTTTCCACTTAGTCCTCATCCTAAATATTATGAGAGCACCACTGATAAAGGGGAGGATGAATATTTTTTTGAAATGATAATTTTCCTACGAATAAAGAGTCAAATTTTGCACTTGGTCCTAATCCTAAGTATTATGATAGCAACAATTATGAAGGTGAGTGTGAAGACTTTCATGCAAATGATAATCCTGCAATGAATAGAGAATCAAATTTTCCACTTAGTTCCAATCCTAAGGATTATGAGAGAATCACTGAAAAAGGGGATGGGGATGATGAATTTCCTCCAAATGACAATTTTAGAGGAATTGATGTGGATAATGCATTTTCTCTCAGTCATGATTTCAAATATGCTCATGGTGTTGATTAATTTCCTCCAAGCGAGGATTTTTAAAGCACAGATGAGGATGGTGAAGGATTTCCTCTGAGTAGTGATTTGAAGTGCAGAAAAAATGATGAAAAAATTCCTCCAAACGAGAATTTCAAAAGAATGAATGAATATGGTGAATAATATGCATTGAGTCAGCATTTCAAAAACACAAATGATGGTTGTGAAGAATTTCCTGCACATTGTTAGGGTCCTATAATAATAGGATTCAAAATTTTGAATTGGTAATGGTTAGTCTTGTAATAATGTACATACTTTTGCTTTCTGAAAAATGTTTTCCGATATTAAAATTAAGAAATATAAAGAGGGTATGTACTAAAAGAATAATCAAAGGACAAAAAGAAAGAAAAGGGTCAAACAAATAGAAAATATGAATCCCAAGAAAAGATAAAAACAAACCATGAAAGTGTGCAAATACAAATGCCACTCCTTTTACTTTATTTTGAAAAATAATTGTGTACAACTTGTCAAAAATGCCACAATCCATGATGGTAAAATAGTTTAATATTGACTCGTTCATGCTTTAAATTTTATGTTGATAGATAGAGAATAAAGATCTAGCCAAACTGTTTAATCTTGGCATATCATTAGTTAGGTAGAGAATAAGAATGAGCTCATCAGTTTAATATGATCCATTAGAAGTTATAAGTTTAGAATTAGATAGTTTTCTTATCAAAAGAAAAAGAAATGAAGGGTGAGCAACCTCAAATGCACCCATTAAAATGAAGAGAAAATGCTAGGGTATATAAAGGGTAGGTAGAAGAAAAGTTGCAAATGCACAAGGTTGCTAAGTCAAAAGCACATTCATCATGTTAAATCCTATTTTTTCATGTGCAGGAGGAATTCTAAGAATGAAAGGATATTCACCAAGCTTGTCTACTAATTTTCCCTCATTTCACTACACCCCCACATACTTATTTGCTAATTTCACCCATTATCCCTCCGTTACTTATAAATACCCTTCCCCCTCATTTTGACCTTTACCCCTTGGCTTCACACATTTTCCTAGCTATTATCCTTCAAAAATCATTCCCCCTTTCCAAAACCCCTTTCCCTAGTGTGAAACCCATTCCCCAATAGAAATATCTCTTTCCCCCCTTATTAATTTCCCTTCTTTCCCCTTAAAGTCCCACAAAAACATTTTTTCCTAAGTTTCCTAAAGTCCCCCTTTGAAAATCCCCCACGTTATAAATTCCCTGACACCCTTTTTAACCATCCAACCCTTGGTGTAGTTAAAAGCCCCACCATATAACCCATGGTCCCACCATTTATTAACCCGCTGCTTATGTTAAATCCCTTCATTACCTTTTACTTAATTACAAATTCATTGTAATTAAACCCCCGAGCCCCACAAATCACATCCCGAATCCACCCGTGCAATTCACCTGCACGATATCCCTCTGATCTCCCACCCCTAGATCCAACAGTGCATAACCATATCGTGTGGATTCATCGTCTAACTATTAATGGCTTGAGATCACACGAGATTTGTAGTTTTGGTTGGGAACTGTTCTTCTATTTGTTATAACAAGGTTATATCATGTGCTTGCGAAAAATATTGCCTGCCATCCAAAAGTGGTGTGATGTCACACAAAACCACCTCCCCGCCTAAAGGGAAAACTGTCGACTGTTCATTGGCCAAATTTCATGCAAAAATGTAACTATTATCGGCTAAAAGGCCGAAAAAGTCCCAATTCACTACTTTCGTTCCTTTTCATTGTAAACCTCTTCTAAACCATTTGTGACACCCTAAACCTCTCTATGACCAATTTGACCACCTTTGGCTACCTGGAGACGCTGTGGATACTAAATTGAAGTAGAAAATAACTTGTTCAAACCTTAGTACCCTCTGGAGATGCCACAGAACCCCATCTGCACACCAAATCACCAATTTCCAGGTATTCTTGTAAAAACCAAAATGACCCTATGAATTTGAAAAACACATAGTAATTATTGAATGGTTAATTGATTAAATTAACTGAAATAACTTCCTAAATTGAAGAGAAACCTACTATACATCCCAAACCTTTTTATATATATTGTAATTACCCTCCCACTATTCCAGAGCCTCTAAAACTCACCTATGAAACCACCAAAAGCATAATTTAATTCATTAAACCCAAACATGGCTTCCCAAACCTCTCTGGATGTAAAACCTCTGCAAACACCTCACCTGGATATTGACTACCTTGCATTAACTGACAAAGAATTTCAAATCAAGGACATTATTTCCCTACCTACCTACTAAAACTCCATTGTTGGAGTAAATATATGTTTTTGAACTAAAATGATGACATTCACCTATATCAATGTAAAATTTGAAACGGGAACTCATACTGTTACTCGTTTCGTAGAGATAGCAAAAAAGTGACCTGATTTTGGAAAGGGGTGATGCAGAACACACATGTTTTTTTTAGAGCATAGTTTTTGGCACTTTAATTTTTTTTATGTACATTACGTTTTATAATGGTAGTGATTTTCATGCTGATTTAAAAAAGTGAGTATTTTGCATCACACCATTTTTTTAAAAGACCTGTTTTTTGGCTTTAAATTTTTTAATGTATAAAACGTAAATAATTATTTTGTAAATTTGATAATTTTTGAAGTGGTTGTTTTCTTCATATTTTTTTGTTTTTTATTTTGATTTTAATTTTTTTTAGTGAGGTTTTTATTATTTTACATTATTAAATTAGAAGGTCGATATTTAGAATTTTCGATATGCTACATATTTATACATCCTTAATTAATTTTTCAATCCACATGAAATAATTGTTTCTAAAAAAATATATTTTTTAACAATAGACATAAAAATAACCATTTTTAACATAAATATAACTAAAAAACTACACATTTTGATAATTGTTTGCTAGAATTGACATGTCAAAATCAAAATTTTTATATGATAATTTTAACTAAAAATGGGTAAATAATAGTTTTTTCTACGAATTTCATGTCAAAAAATAATAATAATCACTTTTTGTTTCAAAAAATAATGATTAACTTAAAAATCAATGTGAAAATCACATATTACAAATATTGAACGTATAACAACCCTAATTAAGTGTTTATTCTTCTCATAAAATGTCAAAGTCAAAACATTGCAAAGCTTGATTTACGAGCATAACTTAAATTTAATCAACAATGTCATATAATCCAAACTTTTCGTCTTCTATAGTTTCATCATTGTCTTCTTCCACAATATTTTCTGTTTCCTTTTGCTCATTTTCCTCTTCTAATGGATCTTTGATGTCTATGAATCTCCCAATGTATGTCTTTCCAAACATTCCATGTAATGGTGGTTGGGGTTGCTTTGCCTTTTTTGCCACACGTGATTCACTGAAGTCCCCTTCAACCCAATTTCTTGCATTGCATCTGGAAGAAATTGAAGAGCATTAATTCTTTGCTAAATGAAATTGCATTGTACTGGATCTTTTTCAATTGCAATGTAATTTCTTCCCCTTTGAAGGCAACAGGCTAGTGTTGTACCTAATTATCAAGCACAAAATAAATAATGAACTAAATTAATACAATTACATATTAATTAAAAAATAACATATTAAAATTCAATTCCATATAATAAAACTTACCTGATCCAGAAAATAAATCTAGAACCCAATCTCCTTCATCTGAACAAATGTCTATAAGATAGTTAATAAATAATTGTGGTTTTTGATAAATGTTAACTATCTATCCTTTTGCTTCTTTTTCTTCATATGTTAGTTTTCTCACAATAGCATCATAATTCAATATTTGGCTATGACTCTTTTCGTCTACCCGATTAAAAATCATAGACATATGGCTATCATCGTTTGCCCAACTATCAATATGAATGAACTCACAATCATTTATAAATTGTTGATCTTTATTGTTAAGAACATTTGACTTTTTCCTGTAACATGAAATAGTAAAAGTTCAATTAACTTGTACATAAATAAATTTTTCAACATTAATCAAATATAAATTTTAAACATCTTACCATGTAAGTTGCATCCTTGAATTTGTTTTCCCCTTGAAACTTGACAATATCATTGCCAATTGTGTGTCTGAATGAAATGTCACAAATATCCATAATGGTGACGACGTGACTTCTACAAATCCCGCAACCACTTTACTAAGATCTTGATAAGTATAAAGGTCACTATCATAGTCAATGTTTGGAATATTGAAACCATGGGGAATATATGGAATGACTAGGGCACAATCCCTTTTAGGTATGAGTTTAGCAATGTCTTCACAGTCGCTTTGTATTACTTGATATTGAATAGTGTCTAGCTCATTCCAAATGAAATGATTAAGAGTTGGATAAAGTTGAACATTCTTAATACGTTTCTTCGTCAGTATTTCGATCTTTATTTTTTCAATAAAGGTTTTGAAACTATCTGGCGCTCCATTATCATCCTTCCTCATCTTTTATAAAATAAAAAAATATATGTGTAAGTTATAAATTAAAAATAGTATACAAGTGAATAAAATTGAATGTATAAATGAAGATACCTTTTTGAATGCAAGATAAAAAGCTTTTAATGTTGATGTAAAACTTGAATCTAGATAGTTGCATACAACATCATCCCAACTATCTTCATTCAACAATCTAACCATTTGTTCTTGAATTTTCGTGTAAACTTTGTGACTGCATAGATAAAGTAACAAAAAGTTAATATAATGATATGTATAACAAATACTACCAAGAACAACATGTTTTATTTAAAATATAATTATAATCTAGAAATAAATAAAAATAATTCAACAAACTTACTTTTGAAATTCTTCAGACATTTTCTCCAATGATAATTCCACTGACCTCACACAAGATAATATTGTTTTGACAATTTTTTCATCTTTCACTCTTTGCATCGCCCTCCAAGGTGTCATAGTCATATCGTCTGGAAGTTGCTTCATTTCAAGAGCTGATTTACTGTTGCCACATATCAATGGCTTAAACTTTTTGACCCTCTAGTTTTTAATGGCAATGTCTTCCCACATGTTAAAAATATCATCAATCAACTTCCAAACATCTCCAGTTCTAAATGCCAATTGGAAAATGTTATCAACACCTCTGAATAAATCACTTTTTTTATTCTCTTTTCCACCTTTTGAATTGGTTTTATCTTCAATTTGATAGCCTATTTCCATACAACATTCCTTTCCGAAATCTGCAGCAACATTTATCCTATCCCCACCACATTTTTCTTCAAATTCACTATGAATAAATCTAACCCTTCGGATGAAAGTCATAGACATCCTATATTCATTATCTGAATTATGATCCCATGCCACTAACTTTTCTTCTATATCTGATAAACCAGCATAAATGATATATTTCATTTTTTCAAAACATGGGTTATTAGGATATTCTTGCATCAATTGTCTTTGAGCTTCTACATAATGGTTCCCCCTAAGCACACAATAATTGTATTCAAAACATTTTTACTTATCAAATGATTCTTTGTTGGGAACTTGAAGTGGATCAACAAGAGCATGTAACTAACCACATGAGCATATGGATTGTACCTCATCAATGTCTTCAAGTTGTGAACATGCAGATGATGTGGCTTTCTAACTTGATATTGACATTGTCCTTCACTTGCTTTATAGGTTTGCCTGACATTAAGCTGAAAT
>APFE031536142.1:0-24271 GCA_000404065.3 Pinus taeda | reverse complement strand
TAGCCAAGGTCTTCCTAAGATGAGTGGGTGCCCTCCTAAATTACTCTTGGGAGTCAAAATCATGAAATCTACTAGATATTACCAAGAATCTAAGGAGACTAAAATATCTTCTAATACATCATCTAGTTTGATTATTGATCTATCTGCAAGTTGCAGCAAGGTGGGTGTAAAAAGAAGATTAGGAAGTTTAAGCTATTCCATAGTCTGTCTACTCATAATGTTTATAGCAGCCCCTAAGTCAATCAAAGTATTTAGAATTTCTATCCCATTTATATGTGTCTTGACAATTGGACAACCTGGATCCACATATTTCTGCATGGTAATTTTTCCCATCATGATATCTGCAATTTTTCCTACCAGGTGGATTCTTCTTGTATCTCTTGGTTTCCTTCCTGGTCTTTTGAGACTCAACTCCTTTATTGTCTTTTCTAGAATAGGAATCTCTCTAATGGCTTGTAGCAAGGGAATCTTGATACAGACATTATTTAATTCATCTAGAAAATCATAGTGAGGCAACAAGATTTGTTGTTCCACCCGTTTGTCAATTTGTAATCTTTCAGGGAAAGGAGGTGTGGATGAAGATGCAGGTTGCTTAACTATAGGAGTTGTGGGGGTTGACTCTTCTTCTTTTTCTTTTTGAATGTTTGGGTTTTGAAGAGATTCTTCCTCAGAACCTTTATTGACTTTAAGAGAATCCTCCTTAGAGGTATCTTTCTCTTGAACATCTATAGAAGGTATTTCTAAAAATCTACCAGACCTGAGTTGTACATCATTAAGAGGAACAATCATATAGGTAGGAAATTGTTGTCCTTCTACCATGTAAGCATTCTAAGGATTTTTGTTGTTAGGATTTGGCAATGGCTGCGCTGGTAGTTGATTTGTCTTTTGTTGAAATGGAAGCAAGAGTTGAGGATTTGGATTTTGTTAAGAAGGTTGTTGTTGTGGAAATGGCAATGAAAGTTGTGGGTTTTGATTTGGAAGTTGTGGATTTTGTTGATTTTGAAAAGATGGAGGATATTGATAAAATTGAGCAAATCTCCCATAAGGATTTTTGCATCCCTTGTTCCCATGTTGATATGGATTTGAGGTTGGGGCCAAGGTTGTTGCCAAGAATTCATGGGGGCTGAAAGTTCATAGGGTTGTTAAATCCTTGATTTTGTTGCCCCTGCCAAGGTCTTCTTGAAACAAAACAAAGGGACTCTACTGAATTTGGATCTTCTTGAAAGATAGCTTTGAGCCCAGGAATTGAAGGACAATCCTTGGTTTCATGACTTTCTGAGAAAATTATACATGTTTCTACAATTTTTGCTTCCAAGGGGCATTCCTTTAGAGCATGTTTCCTACATTTTGAACAAAAGATGGCCAAGGCATCAACTTCTATTTTCTGCTTGTTTTGTATTTTAAGGGTGTCTAGTTGTTCATTAAGGCTCCATAGAATATCAGTTCTGAACACATCAAGCATATTGCCAATTTCTGCCCTACTTACTGATCCAATTGCAGATTTGTTTGCTCTAATAAGAGAAGGATCTCTAGGCCCTTTTCCCGTTTTAGATTTTCCCCTCGAGAGATGGACACATAGTTCTGCTATGTCACAAAGTGAAAGTTGAGAAATGTCTCCCTTCCCCATCATGTTTAAAATATCTATCCATTCATCTCTAATGGCTTTCAATAGAAGGGATTTCAAGTTTTCCTCGTCTAAATTACTCATTTTTGCTCTCTTTAAGTTGTATTGAAATCTTTCAAGTAGATTCTCCAAGTTTTCATCTTCTTTTTGCATCATTTTGAATACCTCATCCTTATGATTGGTGGGCATGCAATAGTCCAGGTATCTATCCAAAAATGTTTGTTTCATATCATTCCCAATCCTAATAGATTGGGTGACTAATCCCATAAACCATTTCAAAGCAACTCCCTTCAATGTTGAAGGAAACAGTTTGAGTTTTGAGTGTCTTCCATATAGTCATAGGTTCGGCACACGACTTCAAACTCAAATAGAAATGTTTCAGGATCTTCACTTCGCAACCCATAAAAGTTTGGGAGGATAGATGGTGAAATGTTTTTCATTGTTGTATTTGTTTCCTCATCAACTATAGGGAATCCAAATGAGTTATCTCCTTCCCTATTTCCTCCATTATTACAACTACCTCCACCATTGTTGCCTCCATTATTTCCTCTTCCTCTACCTCTACCCCCTCCTCCAAATCCATCTACTACTTCCTCCGTCATGATAGTTTCCTCAAAGTCTTTTGTTTCTTCAATCAAGGTTGGACGAGAGATAGTTTCTCCCTTTCCCTCTTCTTCAGGTGATTCTACTTCTTTGATTACAATATGTTCCCCTGTAGAAGTGAAGAAAGGTTCTTCTCCTATATCAGATTTAATAGATAGTGTGGGAGAATCCTCTAATTCAGCTGCTACTCCTTGAATTCGAGGAATCCTAAGGCTGGGAGTAGATGGGGGTGAATCTTGTCTATGCCTTGAAGTAGCTGGAGTTGTGAAAATTGAACTCTTGGCCCTAGCTATAAACCTTCCCCTAGAATCTCTTACTCTATGCATATCATTTTTTATTTTTTATTTTTCTTTCAAGTCGAGCTAGTAATTCTCTTTCTGATCTTCCAGATCACACTAGGTGCAAGAAGAGAGCATAATCGAGAAATTATTGAACTAATAACTCTCTTTTCTGATCCTCTAGATCACACTAAGCGCAAGAGGAGAGCATACTTCAAGAGGTTATCAATTTTCCCTTATGTTTTTCTTTATTCCTTTTTTATGTAAGAGATCGGCTACCTAGTTATGCTTCCTCAGCTACGGCGCCAAAATGTTTAGTCAATTTAGTGTGTCCTAAATTGCTACATTGGTTATCAATCCGGGAGTCGTAAACTGATGAAGTGTGGCGCACTATATGTGCAAGACAACATCTTTCTTACTTTTTGTTGTTTTTGATTTTTATTTTGTTTTGGGGGTTTTTATCTTCGTTTATCTCCTAAAGTGAATGAAAATCCTATCCCTGAGTTTTAAGAATACTCTAGAAGGCAAGTACGGATATAGATTTTAAGGCAATTATGTCCTCTATAATGATTTCCAGAACTTAACACTTCAGAGGGTCTTAGAACATACTAGTGATGAAATTAATACTTGAACAAAAATGAAAATGCGTTGTTATTCAAATCAAACAAATAATGAACTACTGATCATGAAACCATTATCTTTGCTACTTATCTAAGTACAGAAAGAAAAATGAGTTAAGCTACTGCACTCAACAAATCAAACTAATAAAAGTAAAATCAATTCACTTCATTCATAGTCTCATAGCTTGCCAATTAGTCCAAGCTATGGCTTTAGGAGATAACGTCAATAATATGATCAAGTTAATATCTAATTGCAGAAAAATAAAACTAAAATCAAATCACATCATTCATAGTCCGATAGCTCGCCAGGTAGTCTAAGCTATGGCTTTAGGAGATAACGTCAATGATATGAGCAAGTTGATATCTAATTGCAGAAAAGTAAAACTAAAATCAAATCACATCATTCATAGTCTGATAGCTCACCAGGTAGTCTAAGCAATGGCTTTAGAAGATAATGTTAATGATATGAGCAAGTTGATATCTAATTGCAGAAAAGTAAAACTAAAATCAAATCACATCATTCATAGTCCAATAACTCGCCAGTTAGTCTAAGCTATGGCTTTAGGGGATAACATCAACGATATGAGAAATTTGATATCTAAACTAACTAACAAAGCAAGTGAATAAGACTAAAATCAAAGTGTAACTAGAATTAAAAAAAACTAAGAAACGTAAAGTTATCAGAGAGGCTAATCCCATGTCACTAGTTATTGCAAAAATTGTATGAAAATGCCCGGACCTACTCTATCCTGAAACACATACAATGATCAGTGTTAGCAACAATATACAAAGCTTGAAAAATCATGTATAGGAATGAAATGTTAATACCATAACAAATGAAATATACACAGGTGGATAACTATGAAATATGTGCAATGGAAATAAGAAAAAACTACATAAAAACTTTACAGCAATAAGGAAAACAAAACCTCAGCATGCAGGGGCCCTCTGCACGGCCTTGGTCAATAGGCTATCTGTCTAGAATTATGCTCACGCAGTCATATAGAAACATAGTCTTCTTTATATTTCAAAACAGAGGAATAATCCTCTCGTTACCATAGTGGGACTAGTGTCACAACACAGTAAACTTTAACAGCAAAATTACATCAACAAAGACTAACTCTATGCATTTGGAAATGCGTTATTTATAACAAAGATTCATAACTGTTTTCCTATGAAATATCTTTAACTGAGGACACATAAAAGGACAACGTCTGTAAGCTTAGCATACTGGTTGCCGAGATTATTCAATCTATCAAAAGTGGCTGTTGGATTCGCATCGCAGGGCAGTCTACAGCTACGAATCCTTCACGTGTTTGAAAACAGAGTCTGGTTGTCATAGGACTCCTTCGTTGGACCACCATTGACCACGGCTTTCCTTAATGAATCTGGCTAGACAAATAGGATCTGATCCATGTCTAGGTCATTCTTAATTTGCCCACATGCCTTGTTTTGCCTGATGACACCTACAACCTAGAGTTTAACAAAAACAGTTGCGGAAAGTTGAATCAACTGCGGAAAGTGGCTGCATTCCGTAGCTAATGAGCAAAATCTAATTCAAACAACAAACACAAAAACATAGTTAGAAAACCACTTGAATGCTCTTTTAGAATCAATATGCAATGATTTTTGATAGCTTATGAGGTCCAAGTGAGGGGAAAAATTCTAGGAAAGTGTGTAGGAGATATGTAGTTTCGGGGCTCAATAGCTTGCTTGGTGCTTCTTTGCTATTCTGGGTGACAGTCGATGGAGTCGATGGCGGGGTGATGGTTCGTTTGTCAGAGGGGGATCCGGTTGTCCAAACTTCAACAAAGTGACTAAGTGTGTGAATGAGTGAAATATGCATACGTGATCTTGCAAACACACACTTACATGACTTGATGATGAGGCAACTCAAACCATCCAAACACACATGCTCAACATGACTAACCGACAATGTAAGTGACAAGCGCGACACTTGTGATTGATCGTTGGTCTACCATGACGATGCTTGCACGATAATTAATGTGACTCTGTGTGTGAGTGCGACAGATGCTTTCATAGCGAACACAACAAGTACACATGAAGCGTAAACTTTTAGTATAACCATAACATGGTTGCAAGCATGATTTTGAAATCAACATGCAAAAACTTGGGTGAAATGATCAAGCAAGGTGGGTGCAAAGACTCACACGAGCTCACGAAGTGAACTCGAGTGTGTGCAGTCACCAAGAAAAACTCTTAAGGGAGGCTCCAAAATTGGGTGCAGGCCAAAATTTTGGAGGGTGGTTGTAGCCACTACAACACTTGGCGACACACTGGTAGAACTCCAACTTCTCTGTTTTGGTTCATTGATAGCATAGGGCCTTGGTCTTTAGAGGAGTATAGAATCACTGTGCGGGTTACTCTGGTATCCCCACTTACCTCATGGACATACATGGCTTGCCTTTTTCCATCTCAGTCAAACACAATCAAAAGTTCAACTTGATCATAATGTTTCGAATTCGGGAAGGGTAGTTTAGCTCGCGAGTTGAAAATTTTCAGTGTATAAGTTTTCATCTCTAGTGTTGCTCCACTGCTAGCAGGCCTGGACAATACCCCGGTGGAGTCACGCAGGAACACATGAATTCCTCCACTTCCAGTGAGCCTCATCAATACCCTGGTGGAGTTGCATGCTTCACCTCTCTGCGCAGGAAGCCTTTCTCTTCTTTTGCCTTTGCATTTTTCTAGAGGACTGTGCATAGGAACTTATTTATTTTTGGGGCGGAAGAGGAATCCTGACTTATTGAGAGCTTAAGAGGTTGTTCCTTCATAGAAGCATGTCAGACCTATGAAATAGGTTTGCTTGTTTAGATTTTACCCTTCTCCGTTTCTACTAGTTGGATGAGCTTGAACACACAAAGTAGAAGGCTGAGTGCAGGCATGGGGCTTCCCAGTGTGGACATGGGTTCATGGTTGGACCAAAACTTTGCTTGCAGACGGCTTGTATTTTCCGTAAAGACTTCATTGGCTGAAAGTTATAACCAATCATAAAGAAGGCAAACACAATACTGGCCAAGTGTTGTAGTGTCAAAAGTTTCTTCAAATCTCAGCTACATACTCTATGCAAAATCTAGGACGTAGTATCTAGCAACACTTATTTCTAGAAACAAAAATAGTAAGGTATCAAGCAAACAAAACAAACGTAAACAAAGATAGTAAGTAGAACAAATATAGTAACAGAATGAAACAACAAGCAACAAGAAGACTATGTGCATGGCATGGGGTGTGGCCCGACCTACTGTAAATAACGCTTGAGATGTTGGTCGTTGATAGGAAGGTTGTCAACCCTCCCGTCAAGTGATTGCAGCTGGTACGTGTGTGGGCCAAGCTTCTCCTGGACTGTGTATGTATTTTCCATCGATGTATCATGGACTGAAGGCAATAAGAGGCAGGACGACAAATAACCAAGTATTGATAGCCGTATAAGTCCTCATGTACTTCACTTAGCTTGTTTTAAGAGTCACACACGGTCCATGTGAAACTAACCTACAGACATAAACAAGCAAAAAAACCAAAAAGTAAAGCAAGAAGCAGAAGAAAATGCATATGCAAAGCGAGTAAGCAAGAAAACAAGCAAGCAAGTGAACACATAAAGAAAGAAGCAAACATGCATGCAAGAAAACAACTCAAAGAAAATACTTCTGCTACTCCTAAGCTAACAATGCATGGGTCGTCTCACGTGAAATGATACTTCCAATGCAGCCACTGGCGCATTGGTCGACCCATGTTGGTGAAGGCAAGGTTTGCGATCATCGCAGTTGTGCAAACCAGCAAGCATGAAAGATATAATAATGAATACATACACACTCCGAGCTTACAAGCATCCACAGAACAAAAATGAGTGGAAGCACATGTCATGCACTCTGTGGACTTGCCATGGTGCTGTGCTACACTACTTATAGATGTTGAGTGTATGCATTCTTCTGACTATGACTTGCAAGAAAACGTGAGAAAGGTAGACCACTTACATTGTGCATGTGTGCTTGTTGTGTAAGGTTCCTCCAATGCATGAGTGATGGGATCATGCATTTTGAGTGGAAGAAGTGAAATTTGAGTGTCAGATTGATCTAGAATACAAAGCAGAGAGTGATGAGGAGCCTTGCATGTTTCAACCTCAGGATAGCGAGGACCTGATATAACCATCAACTTGGGCTAAAGTGCCTCGATAGTCTGCAACCTTTCGACTTCATGGAGAGATAGATCATCGTAGACCAGTGCCTTAGATCAATTAACAACGATTGAATCAACATCATGATCTGATGAAGAAGTAGAGAGATCACAACAACCAAGATTAGAAAATTCAGGATGTTTTTCGAAATCCTCATGATTTGATGAATCCAGCAGAGGGGTAGATGAGAAGCAAGGATGTTCATCCTCTGTGTTTTTAGAAATGATAGATGACATATTGGATGGATTTTCGGAGGAAGATGTGTCCTCTCCGCACTGTAATAACAGACTGACATTTGACGTGTCATGTGGATGATCGGAAGTAGAAACATCCAAAAATGATTTTTCACAAGTGAAATCAACAGCAACAGAATCACAAGGGAGGTCAGGATAGAGAGGGTGAGGTGCAGATGGAAGGGATTCATCCTTCACCATGGGTTCTTCTTTAGATTCCCACACACACTCATCACGAATGATGGCATAGTTTGGCTGCATAACACCAACTTCGTCGACAACTTGATAGTCCTTCACAATAGGTGAGAAGTCTAGAATGGAAGAACACAAGAAAGTACAATTCGAAGGATCAACAGAACGTGGGGATGGAGGTTGAGGGAATAAATCCATGTGACAAACAACAGGATTGCAAGCTAAATCTACACAGATATCAAAAGCAGGTGGGGTGGGAGGACGTGACAGTTCAATAGATGTGTGTGCATAATATCCCACATCACTCTGTAGTGGTGGAGCTATCTGATGAGGTGAAGGTGGACAATCACTTGTGATAACAACTATACCTTCCTGTGATTGTGCAGCTCCATCACCGAGGTATGTTGAGCGGGATTTGAATGAATTCAAGAATTGCGGATTTTCGGATATGTGAAGAAGATAATCAAATATTCCATTGAGAAATTCCCAATCAATTTCATCTTCGGGAAATCGATAAGCAATATTACAAAAGCGTGTGTGAAATTGTTCAATGGATTCATTGAGAACTTTTCGTAATTTCAGAATTTCTTTATCGAGTGCTTTATGGTTGAAGTGATTGAAAGCATGGTCTATCTCTGTGAGCAGATGAGCAAGATAATGAATAGATTTTCTAGGGAGCGTGGCACACCAGTGCATTGGGTGCCCTCGAAGCGTGTAGATGAACAATGCGTAGGTCATGTATTATTCAAAGTTTACATGTCTTTCACATGAGCCTACAATGCCAACTGCGTGCCTAACCAACGCTACGTGGCCTCCACCATCGTATGTTTTATGTGACAAGTTAGTCACGATGGATATGTAGAGATTCAAAACAGATGTGAGGACTCAAATTGTCATCTGACCCTCCTTCTAGTGCCATAAATGTTCATGATTCTGGACCTGCCAACATTCAGGAGATCACCCTGGTATGAAGTCCCAAATAGACCTCACACCGTTTGGTGTGGGAGTCCCATCCAGTATGATGGCCTAGTTGCCATTATATTAAAGATTTGCCTCAACTCTTGCTTATCAGCACAAGAGAGTGGTCTACTTTGTCTTGCGAGAAGTGAGGTTCACATGCATGGTGATTGTAAGTGTCTCTTGTGTCAATGGTTATTTCAACATAAAGGGAGAGGGTGGGATTGAGTCCCAAGTCAGTTGGGCTAAGTCCGAACTTTGCTAGGAAAACATAACACAACAGGACATGCACAACTTCTGGAAGAGAAGTCCACACCGGATGCGGCAGTCACAACACACAAGGGAAGATAACATCTATAGCACTCAACGATTAGTCCATGTGAGTACAACGGTTGTTATTGCAAGTTTTATGTGAAAGGCCTGTCTAATGTCCGGGAGAGTAGTCTACATGGGTGAGACAATGTTAACAACATATACAACACATTTTCATTAACATATATGTATTACAACAAGTGAATTAGTTCAAGTTTTAAACACAGGTTAAAGCAACATGCATTACAAGTGTTAAAGATTAGCCTTACAATAGTTACAATACGTGCATGAAAACGTGTTGGCCTATTATCAGGCTTCTGAATTAAGCGAAAGTTCCAAGACACATCATTACACCATACATCACTAACCCTGCGTGCAGGGCGTTGGAGCCACTGCTTACTCCTCAAAGAAAATATTACAGACTCTCTAAGATATGGAGGAGGAGATGAGGTGAAAAGTCCTTTGCATGTACAAATGAGGGGGTATTTATAGCCAAGGGTGAAACTTATCCTTGTGGTTGTTCAACTACCCTCATGACTGTTTGAATTCCATGAATTCTTGACTTTACATGACTTTTCATACAACAAGTGGATCTCTTGGACTTCCACGTCACATTACATTGATTGACAGTATGACCCACAATAGAGATGTGGATGACATGACTCATGACATGACTTGATATGACAGTGATGGTACATTCATGCTGCTACTAGTGTGCATGTCGAGCTGCAGTGCTGCTAGGTGATGAATGTCTTCATGGTGTGTCACAACTTCACCTCCGCATGGAAAAGTGTGTGGAGTCTTTGATGGTCATTGGTTCACTTGATGTTGCATTCACAAATTTCTCCTTGCTTGTATGTTGGTAAGCTTAACAGGTTAGTCCATTCGCGAAAGTTGCATGTTTTCTCGTTCGTCTGTCCATGAACACATCTTTGCATGATCATTCATTCATGAGCACATCTCTTTTCATGCATTGTCTATTCATCCGTTGGTGAAATTGTCCTTCTGCATGTGCTCCCTTTGCTCATCCCATCCGTTGTCACACAATGTTTGTTTGTGTACCTATGTTTGTAGTCACTCATGACGAGACGACATCAGATCCATAAACCTCCTAGTCTACCATGATGCATGATCAGGTGATCGGGAGAGGTGATAAAGTTGCGAGGCAGGATGGAGGCTCTAAGCACTGCTGATGAAAACTGTGCAAGAGTCACTGGGTGATGAAGATGGGCAATCCGGATCGACAATGAATGTCTGCAGGGTCTGGCTTAGCTCGAGGAAAAAACTGTGTAATTTTTTAGAGGAACAGTCTAAGCTGCGGAAAGGCTAGGTAGGCAAAATCTAAGCAATTTCTGGAATGAGCGGTCAGCGGGAGCTTGGCAGTAAAAACTGCTCAATTCTTGAGGGGAACTAGCAGTCAACTGTTGGGTCATTGGTAGCAAAAACTGCACAATTTCTGAGGGGAACTTACAGTCAGCTGCCAGGAGCTTGGCAACAAAAACTGCACAATTCCGAGAGGGAACTGGTAGTCAGCTGCTGGAGCTTGGTAGCAAAAAGTGTGTAATTGTTGGAGGGAACTGTCAATCGGCTAGCAGGAGCTGCTAGCAGGAAAAATTGCTCTGAGGATGGGAGGATCACCTGTTTGTCACCTCTGCACATTTTCTTAGCGGAGCAGATTGCTAGGAAGCAGAGGCCTTGCTCATGAAAACTGCGTAATTTTCTGGGTGAGCAACCGGTCAACTGTCGGGAGGGCTGGTTGGAAAAACTACACAATTTTCTAAGGGAGATAGGGATGGGCACTAGGTGCTTGCCTGGCCTATCTGTGCAATTTTCTTAGTTAGTGGAGCGGGTAAGGTCTGTAGCCTTTGCGCATTTTTTGATGGGAGTCAGTCCCAGGGTGGATGTCGAGTCAAACTCTACGGTTGGCCAGCATGAAGGTTGATTGATTTGCTTGCAGACATCACAGCTTGAAATGGCTTGCTTGGTGCTTCTGCATTATTCTGGGTGACAACCGATCAAGTCGATGGAGGGTGATGGTTCGGCTGTCAGAGGGGGATCCGGTTGTTAAAACTTCAACAAAGTGACTAAGTGTGTGAACGAGCAAAAGATGCATGTGTGATCTTGCAAACACACACTTACATGACTTGAAGACGAGACGACTCAAACCATCCAGACACACATGCTCAACATGACTGGCCGATGGTGTAATCAACAAGTGTGACACTTGTGATTGATCATTGGTCGACCATGAGGACACTTGTGCGACAATGAATGTGACTCCGTGTGTGAGTGCGTTAGATGCTTTCATAGCGAACAAAACAAGTACACACGAAGCGAAGACTTCTATTATAAGTAAAACATGGTTGCAAGCATGACGTTGACATCAACATGCAAAAACTTGGGTGAAAAGATCAAGCAAGGTGGGTGTGAAGACTCACACGAGCTAATAGAATGAACTCGAGTGTGTGAAGTCATCAAGTGAAACTCTCAAGGGAGGCACTGAAATTGGCTGCAAGAAAAAATTTTGGAGGGTGGTTGTAGCCGCTACAATAGTTGCCAAAGAACACAAATGAGAATTCAAGGATAACCCCAAAGAAAACAAGAAATGCATAAGTTTAAGAAGCATTACAGTCAACATCAAGTAAAGGGGTCTACTCATAGTACTAGAAGAAGGTGGAAACCCAAGGAAAACAAGAAATGCAGAAATTTATGAAGCATTACAGTCAACAATAAATAGATGGGTCTACTCAGATGACAAGAATATAGAAACCCAAAGATATTTTGTAGAAATTTTGAATAATATGACACATATTCATAGAGATTATCCTGATTATACACTATTGCGGAATACATGCATAATACATAACCTCCTATACGTTGATCATCAATTTACAGAAGCAGAAATAATAACATGCGCACATAGAAGCATCAATCAGACATATCAACACAATAGTTTCCCGGGGAAAGCATCTCGCTAAAAACCCCAACTATCTGTATATTATATTGATTCGGAACATGTAACAATACATAGTACAATACTCTTCACAAGTATCCAGCACTATCTCCACCTGTTACACACAATACAACTCAGATCTGATCTCCAAATCTCCTCCGCTGCTTGCCTGCCTCCACTGCACAATACCTGCATGAGAATGAATGAATCCAAACTCGTTCGAAGTTCTATTTACCTTGGAAAATCACTCACACTGGAAATCACGTGAGCACAGGCTATATCACTGGGCATCTACTGCGCAATTCTCATGGGCATACTCAATCCATTGATTTTGCAAGATCTCATGCACAACTGATAGTCACAACTCACCCTTTCACTTACCTCTAACACTTGTCTCCACTGAACTATCCATGCACTGAGTTAACTGATGTATTCTTCAGTTGCATTATGAGTTAATAATTAGGTAATTAATTAATAACTAATTCACACAACTCATCACTTAGTCTATTGGCCAGTTAGACTAAATACAACTAGTTCAACTAAGTCAAACTGAACACAACTCCATTAACTGCTCATCTAACTCCACAGAACTCAACCACTTGAGTTTTAACTGAAGTCCTTCATGCAATAGCTCAGTCAACCTATAGGTAAACACGTGATTCCTTCAGGCAGTTGCATGTGCCACATCTGTCGCTCCAACTGAAGTGCTCCAAGAGAATAAGATAAAGTTTAGAGTCCAAATATTACTAAGGGCTAATAATATTTGACTGTTTCTATTTTTACCTGACAGTCTAAAAATAGACTCTGATCACACCGCTTTGATCCAAAAAATAGAAGTCCATCTATTTTTCCCAACATGACCAATCATCCATAAACAGCATCCTGCAACTCATATACCATGATCCATATGTCTAAAAATAGACTTTGCGCCAAAACTTGCCTGTGGGACCACTTAGTGAAGGCGACTCCTTTCCACTAAGCTCCATCATCTTGTTTCATTCTCAACAAGAATTTCTTGTTGCGCAATTTTCAACAATGGCCAGAGAAAAAGGGAAGAAGCTCATGTAACTCAAGAAGTGAAAGAAGAAGACAAGAAGCAAAAAAAGGAAGATCCTCCAAATCTCTACTATGACTAAGTGAACCTCTTTGCTTAAAGTCTTCTTTCAAAGTTTTGAGTAGTATAGGAGCATGGCGTAGATATAACTCAATATATTCATATAGAAGGAGCATACCTATTATAGGGCCTTATACACAATGAAAAAATGATTGATCATGATTAAAATTCTTATAAGGCCTACATCATGAAAGGAAGAAAAATTTGAAAGATAAGGGTATTCAAGATCCTCTAATAGAATCTTCAAAATAAGGTTCATACATAAGGGCAGATGTCTCATTGGGAGTCCCATTTATGGGATTCAAGAAAGGATGATATATAGGTGAGAGAAGATGAATCAAGAAAGGCCACACTAATCGAGGAGAACTATCAAAGAAACCCGAGATGATAAAATCATAATCAAGATGAGGTATGTATGCATCAAAGTTTAAGTCATGTCATCATATATATTGGGTCATGTGAAAAGTTCTAGAATCATGATCAAGAATAAAAGGATCTCTTTCCCCAAAAATATGCTCAGAGGCATGTACTGCAATGCAATAAAGGTCAACATGAAGAAGTGCTCTCATAAGGAGTATAAGGTGGTTGACTAATCAATCCAAGAGGAAGAAAATGAAGAAAGAGATCAATCATGTGAAGAACATTGTGGTCATAAAGAATCACTATCTAACACGATTCCTCAAAATCTCTTGAAAGAAGGCATGACAACTTTGAAAAAGGAAAAAAATATCAAAGAACCATTGACACCTATGAAGGCCTTGGAGATAGTAAGGTGCAGATAATTGATTCAACTCTACAAAGATGTCATGATGAAGAAGCCATCCAACAAAAGCACCATTTGATGTTGAAGCAATATCATGATGATGTCATGAAGGGCTACTAAATCAAAGTATGGGAACAAGAAAGTACAACTAAGAATCCATGTGATAAGTATTATGAAGCATAAACAAGATGGAAAAGGAGTAGCTATATGAAAAAATGACCTGATATATATTAAGAAGGCCACTTTCGACGAAGGGAGCAATGACATGAAAAACTAGGAGGGAAGGTGGTCAATGGTTGGTACCATGCCAGGAAGAAGTTCAAACAAAGACTTCATGACATTGAAGGAAAGAAGGAAATCAAGTAGTTGAAGGACCCATGAAGAAGAAGTTGTTGATGAATCTATAAGCCCCTAGCTAAGAGGGAGTTCTAACAAGTTCCCAACTACAAAGGAGCTTGGGCAAGTTCCTTGTCAGAGGAAACTTTGCTGTGTATTTCTCAATCAAGGGGAAGAGAGAGACACAACATTCTTGTCTTCACTTGGAAAGAAAGAATGGGATTATTGGGTAATCATCTGGCATCTGATGCTCCTTAAGGATGTCTATGGCATCCAAGAAAAGAGTAGGCAAGAGGACCAATATTCTTTGAGGGCTAGGAACCCAGGACAAGAATTGTCCTAGAAGGTCATACTCAAGGAACACTTGGGTGGGTATGTATCTTGAGAGGCAATGACTAAGTTGTTTATAAGCCATTGGTATCACCAACATTGTGTTCTAATCTTATGAGAGATAAAGTTGTCAGTCAAGGCCTTTCTATGAACAATGTTGGCTACTATGATGCTATAATAGATGGATTTCCAATCCATTTTCTCTTATGTGAATTATTCAGGATTGAAAAATAGCTAAACACCTTGTAATGATTTATGAATACCTCCCTAGTTAAGAGGGGGTGTTGAAGAAAGTGTAACTAGTTTCGGTATTCATAAATGTGCTTTTGATATTTGTATTTATTCAAGAAAATAAATATATTATATATATATCTATATATATATATATAAATAATATTTATCAACGAGTTTCTTTCTCATTGAAATAGGCCTAGCACATGTTAAAGTGCTATAGGTGAGTCAAAGAGTCAAAAGAAAATGTTGAATACCTTAAGGGCATGTTACACTAGGTATATTTATGTATTAGAGTCAAATATATTCCTACCCTCGTGTCTTCATTCGGGTCATGCGCCCATGCAAACCCCAAATTACGTTCAGGTGGGTCAGGTCCTGTTGTGTCGTGCCATGTGTGGGTGCTTGGGCACACATGGCCATGCCAAAAATACTAAGTCGTGACCACCCGTGTGTCTTATGCATGTTTGTGCAACCCATTTTCCTGATGCTCCCTCGTGCCTTTGTTCAGGTCGTGTCGTGTGTGGGTGCGTGTGCAAACACATTCAGGCGGGTCGAGTTGGGTCCTGTTGTGCCATGTGTGGGCGCCAAGGAACATGTGGTTGTGCCAAAAATGTTAAGTTCTGACCGCTCATGTGCCTTTTGCACATTTGTATGGCCCATTATCTTAACACTCCCTTATTCCTTCATTTGGGTTATGCACCCATGAAAACCCCAAATTTCATTCGGGCAAGCCGGGTCGTGTCATGTGTGGGTGCCTGTGCAAACATGTTCAGGTGGTTGGGGTCGTGTTGTGCCATGTGTGGGTGATCGAGCACACGTGGTCGTGCCAAAAATGATAAGTCATGATTGCCAGTTTGTCTTCTACATGTTCATGTGACCCGTTTTCCTGACGTTCCCTCATGCCTTCGTTCGGGTCATCCACCCATGGAAACCACAAATTTCGTTCGGGTGAGTTGGGTCATGTCGTGTGTGGGTTCCTGTGCAAACACATTCGAGCGGGTCGAGTCATCTCACCTAGGGCCGATCGGGTCATGTCATGCCATGTGTTGGTGTCTGGGCACATGTGACCATGCCAAAAATGCTAAGTCGTGACCACCCGTGTGTCTTCTACACATTCGTGTGGCCTGTTTGCTTAACACTCCCTCGTGCCTTCATTCGGGTCGTGCACCCATGGAAACCCCAAATTTTGTTCAGGTCATGCACCCAAGGAAACCCCAAATTTCATTTGGGTAGGTTAGGTCATGTTGTGTGTGGTTGCCCATGCAAACCTGTTAGGGCGAGTTGGGTCGGCTCACCCAGGGTGGGTCAGGTCGTGTTGTTTCATGTGTGGGTGCTCGGGCACACGTGGTTGTGCCAAAAATGCTAAATCATGACCGCCTGTGTGTCTTATGCATGTTCGTGCATCCCATTTGCCCGATGCTCCTTCGTGCCTTTGTTCAGGTCATGAACCCAAGCAAACCCCAAATTTCATTCGAGCGGGTTAGGTCATGTCATGTGTGGATGCCCGTGCAAATGGGTTCAGGTGGGTTGGGTCTATGGTGAAGTAAAATTATAAGTGTAGACACGAACAAATTCCTGTAGCCCGATAATGGGTCTAGCCACAACATATACATTCTATGGAAGATTTCCTTAGGTTAGAACCAATCAAGAGGGCCTACCTCTAGGTTGCTTATCCTATTGGATGATGTCCTCACTTCCTCGCTCTAGAAATCTTTCGCTTCCTTCTTCAAGTTCCTAAAACAAGTAAACAACAACATCACAAAAATATAATAATAGACAAATTGCAATTCAACCTACTTAACGAGTCAAGAAGCATTAAGACATGGATATTTAATATTACAAAACATGTATGAAACCAATTGATAGCTGCATATATTAATATCAAAGAGAGATTACAACGATTCATCTTGACGTTGTAGTCTTCCTTTGACAAGACCAGGTTCCCACACACTTCTGCTAGCACTCCATGATGGCTTCAAAACAAAAATATTTTAAAGGCTCTTCCCTTTAGGTTTAACTCCAAACCAAACACACTTCTCCCTCACACAAATAGATGACTACAGCTAGTAATAGCTTGCTTTTCTAATCAAATAGTATACTCGCACTCAACCAACACTCTAACCACAACTCTACCAAAACTATCAACTGCAACTAGTTTGTGCTTGGGAAGAAGGGAGGTTTATATAGGAAACATGGATGGAAGATGGATCCTCTTCTCATGGGAGGACTTATCCCTTGAGGTAGTTCCAACATTATAGGGGAAAGGAGCCCGAACTGAGATCCTTGACCCCATCTGGCCTAACCATTTACTAGGCTTCCATTACAAAGCTTCTAGAGTTGGAAGCTTTGGCTCTAATTTAAAAAACTTTCCATAATAGTGTTGGAACAGTTCTAGGCTAAGTCATGAGTATGTTTTGAAATTTTTATTTTTAGGATTAATTTTGTAAATTAAAAAAAAAAAAAAATGCTATCGAAATTTCTGGTAGCACCCGATTTTCTTGTTTAGATAGTCTCCCCTATGTTTCAGACAGTCTTTTAGTTATTGTTTTATTTCCTGTTTTATTTTAAAAAAAATCGATACTACTGGAATTTCAAGTAGCATTTCCTGTTTTTAAAAATAAATCCAAAAACATAACCATTTTTTATTGTCCACGTGTCATAATAGTGGAATATCTAATCCAAATCATGAGATTTCATGATTGGATAGGTCATAAACCCCAAGTCAAGTCAAGTGGTAGTCATTAATCATTATGGTTGATCATGTTTGCTAAGTGTCAGCCATAGCCATAACCAAACATTTTTTACCCCACCCATCTTAAATAACTCAGGTTTCCCGAAATCTATAGTGTGTCTACGGTGTCAGTCTCAGCCAGATATTTAAATTCCAACGGTCGTTCTTTCTGTTCCGCGTAATATGCTACCATAATTTTCAGCCAATCCAAATTAATGCAGGAAAATTACCATATTTGCAAGATTCTCATACAACCACCTGTAGCATATCAGCTGGAATCTCCAAGGCAACTTGACTTCATCATTACAAGAACATGTTGTCTATCATGACATGAAATCTTGTTTAATCAAGAAGGAGTATATGCATGGGAGATTGAACCATGACTTCATCTCAAATATTCGAAAGTGAAAGAAATGTCACCATTTCGAATTTTTGAAGAGTAGCTAAGGAGACACTGATGAAGGAGTTAAAGAACATGTCCCAGATTTCCAGGCAGCCTAACTCAAAATAGTTGCAACAGCTGTTGGGTAAATATTCAAACACTTTGACACCTATTCTTCATAATCAACAAGCATATATTTTATGGCACCAATGTCTAGGAAAAGTGGAAAGCTCAAGAAAATTGAACCCTAAGGAGCTGAGTTAGTCGATGCTAATCCAAAGGTAAGAAGGTTTTTCATTCAAGCAGGCTGGTATCCACTCTGCACGAGGTTAGGAGACTCACATCAAGGAGTAGCCTGTGAATTTGCTCAAAATTTCAATGGACAAGAAGCTATCATTTTTGGTTTTCAGTTGCAGGTTTCAGAACAATCTATTGCAGAGGATTTTAACCTTCCTCAGGAAGGAGAAAAGTATTTCAAATGACAACTTATCACAGGAGGAGATCTCAATGTTTTTATCAGAGATTAATACTAAGATCCCAACCGGGCCAAAGGAATTCCCAGCAGTTATTTGAAGAAAAAATAGAAAGAAACAGTCAAGCTAGTTAATATCTTCCTCACTTGTGAGAGAAGATATACAATAGTTTTTTTGTACCATATGAGGTTTCTATTTAATTTTGCAGGTATGAGGGCTCTTAATTTGCCTTATTTTATATTGAAGAGCCTAACCAAAATGGTAGCCAGGATTCAAACACATCAAGAAGCATCAGAGTACGGCCTGTATCATCAGGAAATTATCAAGGTTCTGGTTGAAGAAGAACTAAAAAAGAGAAACCAAAATTGGTACCATTTCTTGTTTTACAGGGCAGGCCAACCTGCACCAAAACCCCAAGAAACTGATAAGCCTTCTTCAACACAGGTCCAAACAAAGAGGACAACAACTTCATCATTTGAGGGAAACTCCAAAAGGAAGACAAGAAGGGAAGGTGTGAGTAGAGGTGCCAAAAGCAATAAAAAGAAGCCTCCAGCTACTAAAACTGAAAAGAAAAAGGAGCAAGGAGAAAGCTCTTCTACGCAAAAAGTTGAAATCTCAAAAATGGTTCCTCCTATTAGACCTTTTCCTAAGGGTTACATAAGAACTAGGAGAAGAAAACTTGTAGCTGAAGAGAAATCTAAAGTGCAAGTGTTTCCTAAAATTTGGGAAGCACATAAACAACAACAAGAAGACCAACCTTTTGATTCTGATAAGGAAATATTGAACGAAGTAGGGTATACAAGAACCAGTAGAAAAAACAAGGAAGAGTTAAAACTAGTTGCTAGAACTAGAAGGAGGCATACTAGGGAAAAGAACAAATACAGACTGAAATCAAAGGCCCCAGATAACCCTAGTTTGCTAACTGAAGTCATAGTTATAGAAGAAAAACCTACAGAGCTGCAGATTGAGGATCCCTTAATTGCAGAAATCAGAAGATTCTTGATGAAACAAAGAGACAAAGCTCCCATGGACCAGCCATTAGAGTCTTCCAAAAGAAAAAAGATCAAAAAAGAAGTAGAAAAGAGAGAGGTCATTATCAAAGAAGACACAAAAAAATCACAAGGTCTAAATCTGCTCGAATTAAAACCAACTTGGATAAGCTTGCAGAAGCTACAACTCACATAGGATGAAAGGGTATTTTGAAGCATTTATGTTGAAATTTTGAAGTGGAAACATTATCCTATCGAAAGTTTCAAAGTTTTTCCAGTTTTTTCGCCATTACAAGTATTATTGGAATTTGCGGTAGCACTTATCACAACAAAAATATACAGCTGTCAACAACAAACCTTCGGACCAATTTTGGAAGACAGAAATTCATAACGATAGGGATAAGAAAGGTGATGGATATGAGAAAATTCTGAGGTTGTTGAAGGTTATGTTTAATGAAGGCATATGGTCATTCAATAGGAAAGACCATAAAGAGAAAATTAAGTAGCAAAAGGGGCAGCCATTTAGATTTCCAGCAGCATGTAGGTTTTAACCCCATATAGAAATTACCTGCATACGAATTCTAAAACATAGAAAATAAAAAATGCGAGAGCATAGCACATAAAACACATATACACAGAGATTTTCCCCTAGATCCCAAAACCACAGCTACCAACTTGATTTTTCATTATGTTCCCTTCAATGTTGTAATACATATTTATACATGCTGAAGCATCCAATACCATGGACCGAAAACCATCGAGTCCAAAAAAAATATGTGCGAAAATCACACACAAAACCATAGGTGGGTCTACCCAACCTAACATAGGTTTCAAAACCAAAATTTTTCGGGGCACTACCCCAAACCCCATAAAGTGGGGTTACCTACATCCCTTAAACCCCCTATGACCCGCCCGCTATGCAATCGATGCAACAAAGGGGGGCTCTGCCCCCTCTCTAACCCCCCGGTTAACTACGTGGGCTAGTTGTGGAAAGAATATAACACAACCCAACACAACAAAGTGTCATTCTTCCCCTTTTTCTCATCTACACTTGTACTTTCTGTTGTAATTTGATGGGAGATGATCTTAATGTATAAAATACACTCATTTAACAATAATATAGTGGAACCACCAATTTAGGAGAGTTGGAGTTGGTGCCTTTGTCCCTATATATGCCTTTTGTAAATATCACTTCATGGTTGGATTTTGGTTCACCTGAAGACTCAACTTTATAAAATAGTTTTTTCTACACTTCATGCTAGAGGATTATGTGATTCAAGTCATATCTAATGTGTGGTTTGTTTATCTCCTATTTTTAGCTTTCCGAATTATAAATTTATAGTAGCTAGTATAGCATGAGTGAGAATCATTAAGAGGATCTGACGATGACTTATCTACTGTTGAGTTTTCTGTAAATTATAATATGTGTTCAACTAGAACTTGCTAGTGAAGGTTTCAAAAAGGATTTTTGAGATACTTTATTCCTATTTTTACTTCATATTTGTTGTTTTCCTTGTCAATCTTGTTTTAATATTTTAAATGATAAATTACAACAGCTAGTATAGTATGAGTGAGAATCATTAAGAGGATCTAATAATGACTTATCTACTATCCAGTTTGATGTAAATCATAATATCAGTTTAAGTAGAAATTGTTAGTGAAGGTTTTGCAAAGGCTTTCTGAAATAATTTATACCTTTTCATGCTTCCCAATTGTTATTCTCCTTGTCAAAAAACAAAGTTTGCTACAAGGCTTTATGTAGTTGAAGTGATTGTCTTAAGATACTCAGTTTCTTAGGATAACTATCAGCTACCTCTTCTCTTTCCTATGCTCCCCTTATACTAATCACTTTATGATACAATTTATGCTTGCCACATCTTGCCAAATGCATGAAAGTTAAAGAGGAGCACAGTCATTTCAAAACTCCTTCAAAAATACATCCCACCACTCAAAAAACCCTTTTAAATTTTGAAATGAAATCATGATGTGTAAGGCTTACTCCTTTTGTAGTCTAGGAGTAACTCCTTGCGCTAACAAACTTGACCTGCGTGACTAAAACACAGCTTAGTCGCTCTAGTCGGTGTGAGGGGTAGTGCTAATCTCTGAATATCAACACGTGGGAGACAGAGGCCATTAGCAATGGTCTTGTAAACTAGGAAAAACATAAGTTTCAGGGGAAATGGTGCAAAAGGGAAATGATCTGCTCATGAAGAGGGACATAATGGGAGTTTCTTCATGAAGGAAAAGCATGCAAGGTTCACTGTAGAGGTCCCCTAGGATCAATGAATGGGAAGTATAGGGACAATGACAAAATGTCGAGTAACAGATGCCCCATAAAGTGTGAAGGCAGAGCTAGAGTGAGTGATGAAATGCTTTATAAATCAGTGTGGACAACTAGTTTGCTATTGGAAAACTTGCAAGCAAGTACAAATACATATACATAAACTGAAATCTCTGTCAAACGATACATGAACCGTGGCATGGATGCGGCCAAATAGAGAATGATCATGTAAATGGATCCACGTATGGGCATAACCATCTGTCAAAGAGGATCATAATGAGACCAAGGTATGGTCACAACCATCCAGTAATGAAAAGGATCACATATGATAACTCATGGTATGGTCGCAACCAACCATCTGAAAGAGACATGCATATCATCATGACCATGTCACTTTGTAACCTGGAATTTTGTGATTTGAGTCTAGGGTCTTGCGCTCCAACATGACGCGATAAAAGTAAAAATCCTAGCATGCGAATAGATGTGTGGATATTGAACATGATAGAAAGTCACTTGATTACCAATCAATGATGTAAACCATTAACAACTGTTAGAGAAACCATTAATAATGACAATGGCCCTCAAGGTACTATCAGCACAATTCACGTAATGTGAATATGGGAACTGAAGTCAAACACCCGTGAAATCACTTGATCAAAAGCCAATGATGTGAACTTGTCATCAAGTGTGAAGAACTTGCCATTAGGGCATGCAAGCTCTAGGGTACTGCAACAGAGTCTCTTGGTAAACTTCCTAGACAATGAGTTGAAGTTGATGGAAAGCGGCCATGTCGAAGGAGGGACATAATGTACCCCACATCATTGATGTGAGGCGAGAGGATGAAAAATTATTTTAGATGATATAGAGAATTAGAGGTAAGTGTAACTGCAGAAGGACAAGTCTTGAACATATCGGTGACACGACTACAAGTTTGGCAGCTTTTGGATGCATGGGATTGGTGGTCATGATGACATAGCAGAGATCAAATGGAAGGCAAAAATGAACGGCCCAAACCCAAGAAGGTCAATGATACAGAGGAGGATGTCCCAACCTAACACAAAGCAAAGAGTGTCCTGTTGAAGAGTGAGCTTCAGACATGACTAATAGATTTCCAAATTTCCCCCTACCATTTTAGGAGAGCACCCAAATTATTTTGTAATCACAAGCTTGAAGGGGATAGCATATGCTTACACTGTAAGTTCATCGTCCAGATGAATTTGACCTCGTGAGTTTAACAAGCCCTAGGAAGGAGAATCTCATGTTCATCATGGTGATGAATCCGATGTTGTTAATAGTTTAATGAGTCTGAAAAAGGTGTAACTTAATATCTTTTTCATGTTTATAGAGTTTGAAAAAGACACTTAAAAGAAAACTCCACATGGTCCCTTTTCATACATTTGTGTCTCTCAAGCCCAAAAAGGTAGAAAACAATACTTGAGAGAACTTCTTGACCATTTCAGTCAAGGACTACCTTTTTCGTAAATAGTGCCTCCTAGCTCAAAAAAGGGGTAAACTTATACTGGGTGCATGACGTTTCACATCCATTAATGAGTTAGAAATGATAAGGGCTTGACCATATTTTCACTTTTAAAGGGTCGGAAAAGAGCTGAAAGTGGACCCCCCATTTTTATTCTCTTTAACGAGTCAAAAAAAGAAAAATACTTGGAAATATTTTCATTTTTTTTAGTCAAAAAAGAGCTTAAGGGTGTGTTAAGTTATGGTATGTTCTATGCTTAGAGAAATTTACTTTTCTTTCCTATTATTATTCATAGATTAGCAATCACATGTGCATAATTAAAGTGTATATAGAACATTAAAGATAAACAGAAAACAAGCCAAGACAAGAGACACAAGATGTGGCGGATAACCAGGGAAAAACCCCACAATGTGTGGGGAAACCATTTGATCAAATCTTCTTTTATCTTCAATAATTCAACAGAGAGAAATAGTTACAATAAATCTTATTTAAATCAGTAGTAGCAAACCCTAGATCAGTAGCTTTAGCATTAGCGACTTCATCATCAAAACTAGGTCAGTCGATATCTCACAAACCGACTGCGGATCTACTTGATCCCACCACCAAAAAATGAGGCCTTGAGAGGAGGTCCAGATGGACCTACAACGCAGTTTATAAGAGGAGGTTTGATGGTCAACGCTGGTCAAAGTTTGGATCTGCAATTGCAGCTTCAGGTTCAGCAGCTTCCTTTCACATGTGTGAGAGAGAGTCTATTTTCTGCGTAGTAGAGAAGAGCCTCTTTTCTGCATAGGAGAGAGAGAGAGATGTGATGAGATGAGTGAGTGAAAATGAGGAAAATTCCTCCGGTATTTATACACAACTATTGATGTTTGAATAGATGTGACTGTTGGGCTTCTGAGCCTACATGAGTTGTAGGTTAGCTTGATAATAATTCCATAATAAAAATAATTTCATATCTCCATAAATACTTATCGGAATTGGATGATATTTAGATCAATCCTACACCTCTTGACGAGAGGAATCTAATAAAAATATTATGATCCATGAATAGTATGACCCACATGAAGTTTGGCCTTAGTTTCCAATTTTAACACTCCCTCTCAACTAGGGAGAACTTCATCTGCAATCTGTCTGTCGGTCACTACTATTCATCCATCAAATGCACTGCCCTGTACAACCTAACCCTTGCCCCGCTCTACT
>APFE031536140.1:44655-58668 GCA_000404065.3 Pinus taeda | reverse complement strand
TATTATTGATAAAATCGCCTTCCATTTTTCCTATATACCATGGAGATTCCCCCATTTATTATATTTATAAATTTAGGGGGGGTTCTTAAAATTTTCCCTGTTATTCGCTCTCTCTCTCATACTCTTGGATACTTAGAATTTTCTTGGAGCACTCTTGAAGGGTGTGGCATACTTAGATTCTTGGAGAAAGAAGGCAAAGGAAGAGCGGGAAAGTGCAAGAAGGCATCAACATCAGCAACTACATCATATTTTCTTGCAGGTACCGAGTTGCATGTATGATTTCTTCACTAGTTTTGGCATGCACGGCACATGCATGTGGTTTCTTGGTTATGATCTATCATTGGCATGGAGGATTGCTGTGATTGATAGTGGATTGCATAGCCTTTCCATTTCTTGGATAACCATGGTGATTGTGGGTTTACTTTCATTTCTTTGTTTTAGTTTTTTTTCATGTTTCCATAGCTTTGGTTGAGTCTTAGTTCTAGAAGCCTTGGTTGAACAAACACTCTAGAAGCCTTGTAATAGCTTGGGTTGAGTTACTTGTCCTAGAAGCCCTAGTTGAACAAATGTTCTGGAAGCCTTGTAATAGCTTGGGTTGAGTTACTAGTCTTAGAAGCCCTGGTTGGACAAATTCTCTAGAAGCCCTTGGTGGGTTGAGTTACTAGTCATGGAAGCCTTGGTTGGAAAAACGCTCTGGAACCCATGTATAAGTTGTGGGTTCAGTTATTAGTTCTGGAAGCCTTGGTTGGACAAATGATGTGGAAGCCCTGGAAGGATTGGGTGGAGACCAATCTGATGATGGTTTTGGTGATGTTTGACCGTGAGGTGGAATCACTATTTGATGGATTAAGGTGGACGACCTCTGGAATCCCTGGATGAGTTTTGATTGATGTGTTTTATGAGATCCCACATTCATGATTGGAATATGGCATGGGGGTCAATGACTGAAGAGAGATTTGGCTCAGCCGTTTTATGGTTAGGTGGAATGTGGTAGTCCCATCTCTAGTTGGTTCATTGCATTTATTAATGAGAAATCCATTCGCTTGATTTCAAGTGTGAAGGTACAGATGTATTTATTGATTTGATGGCTAATATGTTTATTGTATTTCTATTCTTATTATGTTGGTTATATGCACATTTCATGACAGCAACTATGCATGGCTCTCAGCATGTTTTTACTTGTATATGAATGGATAATGTGTTTATGAGTTAATGGAGGATAATGTAGCAAATGGCATGAGGGAACAATAGTTCATAGACATTCTCAAATAAGTATGAGATCCCTACACTTAATTCTGTTATTTACACCGGTAGGTTACATGTTGATGATATGTTTGACAAAATGCCTATTATGAATAGTAGAGATCTGGTGATGATCTTTTTCATATTATTGTTTTTGCATCATTGTTTCCTTGCATCCTTACTAATTCTAAGTGATCATTCCATTCTGGGCAGTGTCCTGGGCTATTTGGCTGAAAAGGATGGCTCAAATCCTGGAATGCTAGCATTAGTGGTGAGACTAACATGCTTGGGTAGTTTTTGGTAAGCGTTATAAAGCACCCGTGCAATGTTTGGGGAGCATTAGTCTTGAAACTAACTCGACTTGGTAGTGTCTAGGGAGCGTTACCCTGCCCTTAAGTCTCTCAAACATCAATGGGACCCAGGGATAGGTTGTTTGAGTGGTTGAATTATCTGCTAAAGGTTATTTGGATGAATTTGGATGATTGTATTTGATGTTTCATCGATTCCATTTCCTTAAAGTCACCAAGGAGGTTGAATCTTATCATAGTGGCCTCTCATTGCATTTTTACCCCAGTTGGCTAGTTGCATGGGTAGATGTGGGAGGAGGGTGTTTCATCGTAGTAGAATGTGATGCTTCTAGTTTCGGAATTGGAGCTATATTAATTTAGGACAACCACCCTATAGCATTTGAGAGCAAGAAGCTTAATAAACGAGAAGGCTTAAAATCAACACACCAAAAGGAGATTCTTGCCATCATAAATGCTTTGACGAAGTCGTGTAAACATTTTCTTGGAAGTAAATTTTAAGTCCAAACCATCCATAATAGTCTTCAGTTCTTACTTCAGCAAAAGACATTATCAAGAGAACAACAAAAGTGTATGGAGAAGTTGTTAGCTTTAAATTTAGAAATATTACACAAGAATGGAAAGGAGAATGTTGTAGATAATGCATTGTCAAGTAAAGATGAAGATCACACAACATGTTCTGCCATGATAGTTGTTACGGAATGGTTGGACGAAATACGAGCCAAATTTGCCAAGGATAAGGATTGTGACTCCATGATTAACAATATCAGTCAGTATACCAACTTTGAGTGGAAAAATGACATCTTATGGTACAAGGGTAGAATTTTCCTAACACCCGCATCCAAATTTAAGGTGAAAATACGAAAGGAGTCTCACAATTCTCTAGCAGCCAGACATGTCGAATTCTATAAGACTCACTACAACATCTGATAGTCATTCTATCAGAAGGGTATGAGAAAGGAAATTCAGAAATATGTTGCAAAATGTGATATTTATCAAAGAAGCAAGAGTGAAAATGTTCCAACTTTCAATATTGCTACATCCATTACACATTCCAAATCAGAAGTGGGAGGAGATTTTGATGGATTTTATTTAAGGACTACCTGCATCTGATAGAAAGGATAAAATATTTGTAGTAATCGGCAGACTCACTAAATATGCTCACTTTATGGCTATTAAAAATATTGACATAACTAAACAAATTGCTGATGTGTTTTGTAAAAATATTTACAAACTACACGGGTTTCCTAAGGCCATAGTCAGCGATGGAGATGTAAGGTTGAAAGGAAAATTTTGGAAGGAATTATGCCATCAAGTAGGAATATCCCTCAATAAAAGTTTAGCCCATCACCCCCAAACGGATGGTCAAAACGAAATCGTTAATAATTGTTTGGAAACATATCTTCGTTGTTTCGTTACAGATAAAAAAACAGATGGACACAGTGGTTTCACCTGGTAGAATGGTGGTATAATACTGCGTACCCCATGTAAGATAAGATGACACACTTCTAAGCTTTATATGGTTACGAGCCACCAAGGTTGAAGGAATTTGCACTCCTTGATTCTAGGGTACCATAGTTAAAGACCAACTAGGAGAAAGTCAAAGGATCATCAACTTACTAAAAGAAAATCTAACCATGGCTTGTAATAGAATAAAACAACAAGCCGACCAAAAAATTCTGAAAGAGAGTTCGAGGAGGGAGATTAGTTCTTTTTTAGACTCCAACCTTATAAGAAACTATCACTAAAATAGCAAGGAAAGAATAAATTTTCACCTAAATATTCTGGATCATATCAGATAATCAAAAAGGTAAGTAGTGTAGTTTATGGGTTAAAGTTACCGGACAACTGTCGAATCCATAATACCTTTCACATATCAAGTCTCAAAAGAGTATTAGTGCAAAACAAAATAGCACAAACAAAAATACTAGAGACTGATGAAGAAGGAAGAATAGTCTTTCAACCTGAAGGTATACTTGCTACCCGAGAAAAGGTTTTATGATCCAAGACAATAAAGGAATACCTCATCAAATGAAAAAGGTTACTAGAGGAAGATTCATCTTGGGAAGCAAAACGTTTCTTGCATCAAAACCCATGTCTACCTATGCTTTGAGGAAAAAGCATCTTAAGGGGAAGGAAACGTTGTGAACTTAAAAATGTTATAATTAATTAAAATATCAAAATATAACATTTTATTAAAAAAAATACATTAGTAGTTGTAATCAATTAGTTAACATATAACTAGCTAAATAAAGAGACATTAGCCCCTAAAGGATATGTTTCTCTAATTAGACATGGCCAATCAACTCCTCTTTAAAGAGCACTACCTTAGTCTTGTAAACATCATTCAATTTTATTAATATATATATTACATTCATAATTTATTTGATGTTTTATGATCAGTCAAACAACGATTTAGAATTTATTTCTAACACTCACTTTAACACATTTTAATTAATAATATTTTCTAATTATTAATAAAATTTATTTTTTTTTCTTAATTTCTATCTTCATAATATATTTAAAAAATCTTTTAATAAAAATCACATCACAATTTTTTCATTTTATTATTATTATTTTTTTTTACATTAAAATAGTAATACTTTTACCTATAATATCATGTATTATTTTTAATATCATTGAAAATAATATAGACAAGGTGAGAGGATATTGGCCAGTCATTAAAATCCGTGAAACAATAATGATATTCATTATTTTTATATAAAATATTTGAAGTAGTGTGATTATATAAATAAATCTAAAATATGGTAAGTAATAAGAAAGAGTAATATTTTTGCATATAATATCATATATTAGTTTTATTACCATTGGAAATAATATAGCTAAGCCAAAAGGATATTGGTGAGTTATTAAAACCCGTCAACAATAATGATATTTATTATTTCTATATAAAATATTTGAAGTAGTGTGATTATATATAAATAAATCTAAAATACCGTAAGTAATGAGAGATTACATTATATTATATTTTAATATAAATATTTTGGTAAGCAGACAATTCTGTAAAATAATTGAAGTGGATCCGAGGAAAATAGGTACCAAATAATAATAGATTCAACATATAAGATTGAGATATAAATTTCTTTTATTTATATGTAGTTTTTACTATATTTACGTTGTAAGGTGTTTCTCTCTGAAATTCATCATCTTTTTTGCCTACCTGTCATTCTTGGATACCGTACGATTAGATGTTAGATGATTACAAAGATTTGAACTGTCGATCAAAACAGTTACAAATTCGTTGGAAGTGTTTTTTCTTTTCTTTATTGACTGGTCTTATACATACAGCGTATGTGAACAGAGCTCATGAAGGGACATCGTCAGCGCCGCCCATTCTAGATGCTACCGCCACAGCTCTGCATTGCTTTTCTGGAGCAAAGGTGCCGTCTCCTTCTAATTGTAATGGAAGAATTTGAAGTGTTTCGCCCTCCCCATCGGCGGCTAAATCAACCAAAACAATGGTCTGTTTCTTTTATCTGTGAATTTACTTGGTTTCTTTGAGTTGAGATTCACAGTTTTTTGGGGAGTTGGTATTTTTTTTGCTTGACCGTGTTTGGATTTATTGCATAAACCCATTGGAACGAAACCCCGTCCTGCAAAATTTCTAAAGGTATATCGACATGTAAGGGAAAATGCTAGTTTTATTATTTTTCCATGATGCCTGATTTTTCCGTTGGTCCTCCGAGGCGCAGACGATTATTAATACGCAACACTCTCAACCCTTGCCTTGCAAATCCTATAATATCACATTTCTCAGTCCATTCTGGTCGAGTGTCCGAACCTCAAGTAGGGAGATTTACACTTTGAATTTGTGGTAGCCTGTTTGAGATTCACATTTTCTCAGCAGGAATTGTGCTTAGGGTATGAGCTTTTCCACATCAATTAGCAGTAACAGGTGCGTTGTGAGCGTGAACGAGAATGGGAGGGGCAAGCAACTACACAGTTGCGGCTCTTTCGGCCATTGTGATGATAATGGTGGTAGCGGGAGTAGCTGCAGTAGCAACAGAGGTGACAGCAGCATCTCCGAGTCCAACACTGGAGGCAGGTGCTGCTTCAATGGTTGTTGTTCCCTCTTTAATCGTCGCTCTCATGGCCTCATTCATCCCCTTCTTGGCCTCTCGATTTTACTGAGATCCGTTGCGGCTGCTCCTTGATCCACTTTTTTATGATCAAGGAAGGGTAGCTTTTATTATCCTCTATTATATATATTTTTGATATGTATATGACATTACAGGTTTTGGTTTTGTGCAGGTTATTCTTTTCTAGACGAGTGCCAGAGTATGATGTATCTACTACACGATTTTCTTCCTTCATTGTTTATCCATTAAGGAAATAAAGGGATCTCTTCACGGCCCATTCCACTGAATATGAATTGAGTTAATAAATTTTGTTTGATATCTTGGACTTAGCAGATGACAATGGCTTGGCAGATTTTTCATTTTTCTGTTGTTTTAGGGTTTTTTATGAATCCCTTTGAATGTTACGATGTTATTTGTGGAGAAGACTTCACAATGGGGTGAGTTTAAATATGCTGTCTGGTTTGAGGGTAATGCACTAGAAGCATTGGTTCGCATGAAATCCTTTCCAACATATAGGGTCATGTTCGATCTTTTTATTTTAGGGGAGTGACTGCATACCGTCCTAAATGCTCTAGTATTCTATTCTATTGTATGGTTGAGTCTGCTAGAGGGCTGCTACATTTGAATGGTCAGTGGAGGGTTACATTAGAAATTAATTTCATGTCAGTTGAATTGAAGCAACCCTTTAATTGATGATAATTGTCCAATCCAATTCTGCTTGAATGAATTCTTTTCTTTTTCATGGACATTTTAATTGAGAGCTGCTGGATACATGTATATTTGGCTTATTCCTCTCCAAAGAAGAAAACCATTCTATAAAGAGACCAGAAATAGCTGCTACAGTTCATTGGAGACCATATATTCATTATTCTTTGAATAGTGTATGTGTACATCCCTTTCATCATATGCAGGATAATAATATGCAGGATATATATCCCTTTCATCATATACATCTCTTAGCCTGATAAAGTTTGATATCAATGAGCCATGATAAGCTTTCCAGCTCTGTATGACCATAAATTCTTTTAATAATGCATTATAGTATATTTCCATCTGTGCATACGATCATTCAAAATTTTCGATGTGCGGAGAGTCATTCATGTTAGGATAAAACAGTAGGAAGCATTTGACACCTTGGCATGCGAAAATTCTAAAGTGCCAGACTCATTTCCTGACATCAAGACAAAAGGGTACAAAGCATATTATACCTTGACATACAAATTCATTTCCTGACTTAACTTGATAAAAGGGTACAAAGCATTTTATACCCGGTAAAAAGAATGGCATATAAGAATTGTTGTCACAGCCAGCAAACATATAATCTAGAATCAAGAAAACAAGCATGTTAATTTAATAAGCATATAATCTAGAGTCGGAAAACAAGCCTGTCAATTTAATAACGAAAAACCCAGAAGATCACCTAAGAATGGCACATAAGAAGAGTTGTCACAGCTAGAAAGCATATAATTTAGAGTCAAGAAAACAAGCATATTAATTTAATAAGCATATAATTCTAGAGTCAAGAAAACAAGCAAGTCAATCTAATAATGAAAAACGCAGAAGATCAGCTAAAACTGAAATGTCCATGACATAAGGTTATAACAAAACCTAGCTACTTAAAACCAACATAGGCATTAATCCCAAATCATTATAGTTTGGTTTGGTTTGGCCCTCACTCGTCAATCATAGGCGTATTAATGGTGAGAAACTTCACATCTCACATTGTATTAACTTTAATTGCTTCAACAAAAAATTGGATGGATACCATAAGGTGCTTCTCTCAAAAAAATTAACCTCAGATTGTCTTAATGGCTTCTCCCAAAAAAATGGGTTGATAACTTCAATGGTTTCTCCATGCTAAAAAAAATAGAATTTGCGTGTGAATGGTGTTTTTCATCTTCTCTGTGTTGAAGATTTGGTAAGTGTGCAAGATTTGGAAATTGGAAAACTAATATTATGGTGCCATAACATTCGACTAAACTAAATTAATCCAAAATGACATTAATCCTTTAGAGGGACTTAGTGGATAAGGTATCACTCGAGTGTTTCAAGGAGCTACGGTTATAAAAATGTTCTATGTTACACTCCACTTTATTTTCACATAAATTCCACTTTATTTGCACCTCGATTTAAAAGTGTGTTTGAACCTATCAATTTTATATAGAAATATTTTAGGAATAAAAATAAATCATGGACGGAATGTTTTTTAAATAAATTAAATTTTCCCAAATAAAAAAATCAAATGTTCCTAAATAAAAATAAGGCATTATGTTCTAGTGTCTTTTCCTATCAATTGTGTTTTAACCTATCAATTTTATATAGAAATATTTTATGAATAGAAAGAAAACATGGATTGATTTTAATTTTTTTTAAATAAATCAAATATTCCCAAATAAAAACAAATCAAATGTTCCCAACTAAAAAACAAGGCATCATGTTGTATCAAATTTGTGACCAAAGTAATTATTATATGACAAAAAGTCTCTGGTACTAGAGTCTTTCCTTCCTCATGAAAAAAAGTCTTTTATGACAAAGGGTACTTTTATTTTTAGAAAGGGTACTAGTGTCTTTTCCTTCCAAATGACAAAAAGTCACTTCCTTGTGACAAATAGTGTACTTTGTTTCCTTATGAGAAAGGGTACTAGATTCTTTTCCTTCCTTGTGAGAAAGGGTACTAGATTCTTTTCCTTCCTTATGAGAAAAGGGGTTCTTGGGTTGAGCCACTTTGCCAAAATGATAGTCCCTTAAAATCAATAATAATGGCGATGAAGGGCTCTATCTATTTTCTAGGAAATACAACAGTTTTAAAATTAACTTTACTATACTAAAATACCTTTTAATCTATGAAGACTATCTAAATAAATAACTAAATATTTAGTTAAACTTTAGGATTATGAAGTTAATCTTCTCCATTTTAATTATGAAGTTTATTTTTACAAATGACAACATTTTCTCTAAACTCGGTGCATTTTGTTTCTCTTAGTCCTCTAGTGAAAATCTCTAAAGTTTGATCTTTATATGTACAATTTTCTCATTTGCTAATGTTGTTGATGAACTCATACTTAATATTGACATTCTTGGTTTTATCACGAAAAAATGACTTTTGGCCATTTTGATTGCTCATTCATTATTAATGAATAATGTAGTTGGTATTTTTAAATAGCACCAAGGTTCTACAAAAGTCTATCTGGTCATACGATTTAAAATGATGTTTTCAAATATGAAATGTATTTTGTTTCTATTGAAGATTTTTCCATTGTTGCTTGCCTTTTACATTTTACAATTCCAACAAATTGTAATTGACCCCATGTGCATTAAATAACCCAATGTTGATGTTTTTTCATCAATATTACCTACAAAATTCTATTCCCAAATAAAAACAAATCAAACGTTCCCAAATAAAAAACAAGGCATCATGTTGTATCAAATTTGTGACCAAAGTAATTATTATATGACAAAAAGTCTCGGGTACTAGAGTCTTTCCTCCCTCATGACAAAAAGTCTTTTATGACAAAAGGGTACTTTTATTTTTAGAAAGGGTACTAGTGTCTTTTCCTTCCTCATGAAAAAAAGTCGCTTCCTTGTGACAAATAGGGTACTTTGCTTCCTTATGAGAAAGGGTACTAGATTCTTTTCCTTCCTTGTGAGAAAGGGTACTAGATTCTTTTCCTTCCTTATGAGAAAAGGGGTGCTTGGGTTGAGCCACTTTGCCAAAATGATAGTCCCTTAAAATCAATAATAATGGCGATGAAGGGCTCTATCTATTTTCTAGGAAATACAACACTTTTAAAATTAACTTTTCTATACTAAAATACCTTTTAATCTATGAAGACTATCTAAATAAATAACTAAATATTTAGTTAAACTTTAGGGTTATGAAGTTAATGTTCTCGCTTTTAATTATGAAGTTTATTTTTACAAATGAAAACTTTTTCTTTAAACTTGGTGAATTTTTTTTCTCTTAGTCCTCTAGTGAAAATCTCTAAAGTTTGATCTTTATATGTACAATTTTCTCATTTTCTAATGTTGTTGATGAAGTGATACTTAAAATTGACATTCTTGGTTCTATCACAAAAAAATGACTTTTGGCCATTTTGATTGCTCATTCATTATTAATGAATAATGTAGATGGTACTTTTTAAATAGCACCAAGATTCTGCAAAAGTCTATCTAGTCATACGATTTAAAATGATGTTTTCAAATATGAAATGTATTTTGTTTCTATTGAAGATTTTTCCATTGTTGCTTGGTTTTTTTTACAATTCCAACAAATTGTAATTGACCCCATGTGCATTAAATAACCCAATGTTGATTTTTTTTCATCAATATTACCTACAAAATTTGATTCCCAAATAAAAACAAATCAAATGTTCCCAAATAAAAAACAAGGCATCATGTTGTATGAAATTTGTGACCAAAGTAATTATTATATGACAAAATGTCTCGGGTACTAGAGTCTTTCCTTCCTCGTGACAAAAAGTCTTTTATGACAAAAGATTACTTTTCTTTTTAGAAAGGGTACTAGTGTATTTTCCTTCCTCATGACAAAAAGTCGCTTCCTTGTGACAAATAGGGTACTTTGCTTCCTTATGAGAAAGGGTACTAGATTCTTTTCCTTCCTTATGAGAAAAGGGGTGCTTGGGTTGAGCCACTTTGCCAAAATGATAGTCCCTTAAAATCAATAATAATGGTGATGAAGGGCTCTATCTATTTTCTAGGAAATACAACACTTTTAAAATTAACCTTACTATACTAAAATACCTTTTAATCTATGAAGACTATCTAAATAAATAACTACATACTTAGTTAAACTTTAGGATTATGAAGTTAATGCTCTCCCTTTTAATTATGAAGTTTATTTTTACAAATTACAACTTTTTCTTTAAACTTGGTGAATTTTGTTCCTCTTAGTCCACTAGTGAAAATGTCTAAAGTTTGATCTTTATATGTACAATTTTCTCATTTGCTAATGTTGTTGATGAAGTGATACTTAATATTGACATTCTTGGTTTTATCACAAAAAAAACGACTTTTGGCCATTTTGATTTCTCATTCATTATTAATGAATATTGTAGTTGGTACTTTTTAAATAGCACCAAGATTCTGCAAAAGTCTATCTAGTCATAAGATTTAAAATGATGTTTTCAAATATGAAATGTATTTTGTTTCTATTGAAGATTTTTCCATTGTTGCTTGCTTTTTACATTTTACAATTCCAACAAATTGTAATTGACCCCATGTGCATTAAATAACCCAATGTTGAAGTTTTTTCGTCAATATTACCTACAAAATTTTATTCCCAAATAAAAACAAATCAGATGTTCCCAAATAAAAAACAAGACATCATGTTGTATGAAATTTCTGACCAAAGTAATATTATATGACAAAAAGTCTCGGGTACTAGAGTCTTTCCTTCCTCATGACAAAAAGTCTTTTATGACAAAAGGGTACTTTTGTTTTTAGAAAGTGTACTAGTGTCTTTTCCTTCCTCATGACAAAAAATCACTTCCTTGTGACAAATAGGGTACTTTGCTTCCTTATGAGAAAGGGTACTAGATTCTTTTCCTTCCTTGTGAGAAAGGGTACTAGATTCTTTTCCTTCCTTATGAGAAAAGGGGTGCTTGGGTTGAGCCACTTTGCCAAAATGATAGTCCCTTAAAATCAATAATAATGGTGATGAAGGGCTCTATCTATTTTCTAGGAAATACAACACTTTTAAAATTAACTTTACTATAGTAAAATACCTTTTAATCTATGAACACTATCTAAATAAATAACTAAATATTTATTTAAACTTTAGGATTATGAAGTTAATGTTCTTCCTTTTAATTATGAAGTTTATTTTTACAAATGCCAACTTTTTCTTTAAACTTGGTGAATTTTGTTTCTCTTAGTCCTCTAGTGAAAATGCCTAAAGTTTGATCTTTATATGTACAATTTTCTCATTTGATAATGTTGCTGATGAAGTGATACTTAATATTGACATTCTTGGTTTTATCACGAAAAAATCGACTTTTGGCCATTTTGATTGCTCATTCATTATTAATGAATAATGTAGTTTGTACCTTTTAAATAGCATCAAGATTCTGCAAAAGTCTATCTAGTCATACGATTTAAAATGATGTTTTCAAATATGAAATGTATTTTGTTTCTATTGAAGATTTTTCCATTGTTGCTTGCTTTCTACATTTTACAATTCCAACAAATTGTAATTGACCCCATGTGCATTAAATAACCCAATGTTGATGTTTTTTCATCAATATTAACTACAAAGTTTGCATTTCAATATGCAACATGTGTAAAGTTCTTTTAGAAATGCATAAAATATTTTTTCACTTATGTACTTACTTAAGGACCCTTTTTGTTGTATTCCAATGAATTTCTATAGGTGCTTGCATGAAATTGAGAAAATGTTGATTGCATATAATGAATTTGAATGATATTTGTCAAGTAAATGAGGCTGCAAATCAACTATCAAGAACTTGTATTGTTTATCAATTTATCAATTGTCGATTGATTTTCATTAGACAAGTAATTTTATTAATCATAAAAAAAAAATTACAAATATATTTCAAAAAACCATTAAGACTAATATATTTTGCATATGAAAACACCAAATCATGTAGTTCTTTGTTCCTTCCAATTTTTTTGAACCAAAAAATTGACTAATTTTGACATCACTAATTATTTATAAAATGCCCTCAGGAAATTGAACACTAAAGCACAAGAGACACTACATACTACAATTTTGTTGAAGAAATTTCCGTCGTTTCTTGTTTTTTACAATTCCAAGAAATTGTTGTTGAACCAATGTACATTGAAATAACCTAATCACCTACAAAATTTGCATTTGGATATGCAATGTGTAAAGTTGTTCTTGTATAGAAGCATAGAATAGTGTTTCTTATATGTACCTGAGTACCCTTTTTGTTGTATTCTAGTGTTTTTCTCTAGGTGCCCACATGAATATGAAAAATATATTGGCTGCGTATGATGAACTTGGATGTGTATTTGTTGAGTAAATGAAGGTACCAATTGGTTTTCTCTAGGTTCCCATGTGATTTTGAAAAGAATATCGACTGCATATGATGGAATTTGATGAGTATTTTTCGAGTAAATGAGGGTTCCAATCAACTTTCAGTAGCTTGTACATTTTACCAATCTATCAATTATTGATGGATTGTCCTTAAACATGTAATTTTATTAATCAGAGAAAAAACAATACAAATATCTTTTCATACATCATTAATACTAATGGATTTTGCACATGACAACAAGAAGTCATGTAGTTCTTGGATCTTTCCAATTTTTTTGATTCAACAAATAGATTGACTTGTTTTGACATGGATAATTATCGTGTCGAGAGGCGCATTCTACAGCCTAGTATGATGTGTAATGTTGTCCGTTCGTCATCAAAGTTGAAAATTTTCTCATGTTGTCCAAAATAAAAATTTTAAAAAATCTAAATATAAAAATATTTAATTTAAATTTTTTATATAGTTATTCAAATTCAACGTGTATGATAAAATAACTATTAAACTAATAGGATAATTGTGTTGTAATACAATTATATTTTATCATATACATTGAATTTGAATGGATCATAAATTTACCTTCAACAATTTGTTTTACCACTTTAAATAATTATTAAATGAATAAGATAATTATATTCTAATACAATTATATTTTATCATATACCTTGAATTTGAATGGATCATAAATTTAGGTTCAACAAAAAAATTTACCACTTTAAATAACTATTAAACGAATAAGATAATTATATTGTAATGCAATTATATTTTATCATATATTTATTGCTCCAACATATTTTAATATTCCTTTTAATTAAATATTTGTAAAATGAATCTTTAAAAGTAAAACCATATCCTATGGATATATTGAAATCTCTAATGATACAAATATTTCCACTTCAAGTAGTAATATTAGAAAATTTTGGTATCATGCCATGTAAAAAATATCATTAAATCTAATATTAATTGTTAGGATATTCTGACACATAGGAAGTAGTTAAGTATAACTTGGTCTATTGTGGAGTTAGGTAAAGTGTGTTTCTTTACTATGTACTTTTGTAACTTACAATCTGAAGGTCACGATATGTAGTGATCCGACGGTTCATTCTATCCTCGGTATTACCAACACTTGATCCATGGCTTGACACCCGATTAGTCCATGATCTATATTTAAAGAGCATGGAGGGTCATTTGTAGGTTAACTATTCACGAGAGAAGCTTATGTAAATTTTCATTATTTTATTAATAAATTGCTTGAAGTGGCCACGTTGGCTCAGGCCGTGGACTGTTTCCCTCTTTGAGGGTTTTAACCACGTCAAAAATACTGGTGTATTG
>APFE031536140.1:2283-38065 GCA_000404065.3 Pinus taeda | reverse complement strand
CAAATCTCCATTTTGTGGGGGCGTTTTTTTCATTCCCGCACATTCGCGTACTTTGCCGGTAACTTCAACAATTTTTTTCCAAAAAGCCATAACTTCTTCATCCGGAAGCCTTTTTCAGAGCCGTTTTTTTAAAACAGCCTAATTTTTCGAGATCTATCCATTGGAACACTTACTTTCAGCATCTTCAGCTTCAATTTTTTTAAATTGGAAAGTCCATGCCAAGTCACTCTTGACAGCACTAACTACTTCCAATGGATATCCTACATGGAAGATTTACTTAGAAGTAAAGGTCTCTACAGAATAGCCACGGGGCCAAGAGAAGAAACCAAAAGATGAAGACAAGGCTGAAAAATGGGAAAATAGACAAGATCAAGCACGTGGTTTGATAGGGATATCTATTTCTCCTGATCTTAGATTCCATATTGCAGAACTTGATACTCCTCATGAAGCATTGGAACAAATCACTAAAGTTTTTGGGATTAAAAATGAAATTAGAGCCCATCAACTTGAAAATGAGTTGCTTACATTGGATCCTAATAATTTTTCTTGCATTGAAGATTTCTTGTCCAAATTCAAGACCCTTAGATATCTCTTGGAAGGTGTTAAGGTTAAGAAAGAAGATAGTAACCTTATTTATTTCATCCTTACTAAGTTGGGACCAGCCTACTCTGTATTTGTTTCCACCTTCCATTCTACAAGGGAAGCTTTCATTTGTCAAGGAAAAGACTACAAGGCCCCTTCCTTTGACTCTTTTTTGTGATTCTTTAATAAGAGAACAAGAAAAACTCTTACACCTTGGTCTTCTTAATCTTGGAAACTCTTCCAAGAAAGCGTTAGCCGCCCAGCAGCAACCAAATTTAAAGAATCCTAAGAAGTCATATCCTAAAAAAAATGGTCCTAAACCAAACAAGGGTCCTAAGCAAACTCAGTCTCAAAATGAAAGATCATTCCAGCAAAATGATAAGACCAATAAAAACAAATGGAAGAAGACTGATAGACATTGTAACTTTTGTAATCGAGATGGCCACTTAGAATCTAAATGCTTTAAGAAGATGGAAGCCTTGGAAGCCGCAAGGAAGAAACATAACATCCATGTGGAGCATTCTTCTACTTCAACTTCAACTTCATCTTCAGGAATGGCACTTTCTGCATGTCGTTGTCAATCATCTCAGTCTGGTTATGCATTAAATGTATCTTCTTCTTCTCATTCTCATGAGTGGCTCATTGATTCTGGAGCATCTTATCACATGGCCAAAAACAAAGCCATGTTTTCTTCTTTAAATGATTGTAACACCAAAAATATATATGTTGGTGATGATAGATCTCTTAATGTTGTAGGGACTGGAACTGTTCATCTAGACAATGGTCAGTTTAATGATGTATTATGTGTTCCAACCTTATCCAGCAACCTTCTATCTGTATATCAGATAACTCATTCAGGTGAAGGTAAAATTGTTGAATTTTCAACTCATGATGTTGTAATCAAGGATCTAAGAGATCCTAAACAGATTCTAGCTACTGGTATTGCTGATGATTCCACAAGGTTGTATAAGTTTCACAACTTTGGGTCATCAAATCTTCCCTCGGTATTTGTTGCTCATAATGATGAAGTGAGCAAACTTTGCATGAGCGATTTGGTCACTTAAACTATAGCTCCCTTCAGCATCTATGTAAAGAAAATATGGTGACAGGTCTTCCTATGGTAGCTTGCAGAGATGGTGTTTGTTCCGGATGTGTACTCGGAAAACATCATCGGGACAGTTTTGAAAAACGTGCCTCTTGGCACGCCTCAGCCCCTTTACAGCTTGTGCACAGTGATTTATGTGGTCCACTTCCTGTTGCTTCATTCTCTTGCTGCAAGTATTTCTTAACTTTCATTGATGATTTCTCCAGACGCACTTGGGTATACTTCTTAAAACTCAAGAGCGAAGTATTTAACACATTTTTGGCCTTCAAAGCCTTTGTTGAAAAACAATCTGGACATCAAATTCTTAAGCTAAGAACTGATAATGGGGGAGAATATGTTAAAAACACATTCATCAACTTTTGCACCGAAAATGGAATTCAAATGCAACATACTGTTCCATACACTCCACAACAAAATGGTGTAGCTGAAAGGAAAAATCGCACCTTAAAGGAAATGGCTAAATGTATGCTGCAATCTAAAGGACTCAGTCTTAGGTTTTGGGCTGAAGCAATTAATTGTGGAAATTATATAATAAATCGCACTCCTACTAAGGTTATAAAGAATATCACTCCAGAAGAAGCTTGGAGTTCCATTAAACCAGATGTAAGTCACTTTCGTGTTTTTGGAAGTGAAGCATGGGCCCATATTCCAGATGAAAAGCATAAAGCTTTAGAACCTAAGAGTGGGAAATGTACTTTTGTTGGATATTCTGAAGATGTAAAAGGTTATAGACTTATTCCATTTAAGTCCAAAAATGTTATCATTAGAAGAGATGTAAAATTTGATGAAAATAAATCGGCCTGCGAGCCTGGTCCGGCGGATGTGCCACCTCTTCCTATCTCTTCTACTTTTGAAAACATTTCTTCTTCAGATGATGAAAGTGAGGATGACAATCCTCCCCCACCTTCTCAGGATCCTCAACTTCCAAGATGGGTCCGGGCTACTCGGGATGCAGCAGGTGATCTTGCCGGTGATCCTACAGATCAGCGACGTACACGTTCTCAGTTTGAAAGAGCCTCTTCTCTACTGGCTCAAGCTCCAGTAAATCATGATCCTGACACTTTTGCATAAGCTTCAGGCCATCCACATTGGGAAGCAGCTATGAATGAAGAATATCATTCATTGTTGACAAATGATACATGGGATCTTGTTCCTCTACCAAAGGGACGCAAACTTGTTAGATGTAAATGGGTTTACAGAACCAAGTATGGACCAGATGGGAAAGTTGATAAACATAAAGCTCGTCTTGTTGCTAAGGGCTTTTCACAGGTTGAAGGCATTGACTACACTGAAACCTTCTCCCCTGTTGCCAAAATGAACTCTATCCGCCTTGTTCTTTCCCTTGCTGCCTCTTTAAAATGGGAAGTCCATCAGATGGATGTTAAATCTGCCTTCTTGCATGGGGACTTGCATGAAGAAATCTATATGGAACAACCCATTGGCTTCATCCAAACAGACTCCAGCCTTGTATGTCGACTTAAGAAATCTCTTTATGGTCTCAAGCAAGCTCCTCGGGCTTGGTATGCCAAAATGGATAGCTTTCTTTTAGAATCTGGCTTTTCTAGGTGTTATTCTGACAATACTGTCTACACCAAGAAAGTGGGCAACTCTCTTATCATCCTTGTTCTTTATGTTGATGATCTTATTCTTACTGGTAGTGATCCCAACCTTATAAACCATGTGAAGTCCAGCCTTAAAAAGAAATTTGAAATGACAGACTTAGGACACTTACACTATTTTCTCGGTCTTCAAGTCTTGCAATCCAAGGAGGGTATTTCCCTTTCCCAGTCCAAGTATGCTTGTGATATTCTTCGTCATTTTCACATGGAAGATTGTAAGCCAGCTCCTTCTCCCTTTCAGTCTGGAGTCAAACTTTCAGTCTCTTGTACTTCTCCTGAAGTTGATGCTACCTTATACCGTCAACTTGTAGGAAAACTCTTGTATTTAACCCATACTCGTCCTGACCTTTCCTTTGCTGTTGGCCTTGTTGCTCGTTTTATGCAAAACCCCCGTGAAAGTCATTGGAAAGCAGCTAAAAGAATACTTCGTTATGTTCGAGGTACAGTACAGTTTGGGATTCATTACAGTGCCAAAGCAGCTCCTCTATTAGTTGGTTTCACTGATTCTGATTGGGCTGGTGACCCTGATGATCGGAAGTCTACTTCCGGTTATGTCTTCACTCTTGGTTCAGGACCTATTACATGGGCTTGTAAGAAACAGGCTGCCATTTCTCTTTCGTCAGCAGAAGCAGAGTATCGTGGTGCCGTGGAAGCTAGTAAGGAAGCCTTGTGGCTTCGTCAGATCCTATCAGAATTGGGCTTTGAGCAGCAGCATCCGACTACACTTTGGTGTGATAATCAAAGTGCCATTCAGCTTTGCAAAGATCCAGTTCAGCATCAGCGCAGCAAACACATTGAACTTCACATGCACTTCATCAGAAAGCTCATTCATGACCATGTTCTTGAAGTGCAATATTGTTCAACAGATGATCAGGTTGCAGACATCTTCACAAAGGCTCTCACAGAGGCGAAGTTCACTAAACTTCGATATATGCTTGGAGTTCAGGAAGTTGTCACTAAGGGGGGATAGGCTCTAGTGCCTCCTTCCTTCTCCTATTGTGTCATATTTGTAAATCCTTCAATCCTATCCCAAGTTGTTCTTAAGGGGGGATGTTAGGATATTCCGACACATAGGAAATAGTTAAGTTCAACTTGGTCTAGTATAGAGTAGGTATAGAGTTAGGTAAAGTGTGTTTCTTTACCGTTGTACATTTTGTAACTTACAATCTGACAGCCACGATATGTAGTGATCCGACGGTTCATCCGACACTTGATCCGTGGCTTAACACCTGATTGGTCCGTGAATTCTATTTAAAGCGCATGGAGGGTCATTTGTAGGTTCACCGTGCATGAGAGAAGCTTATGTAAATTTTCATTCTTTTATTAATAAATTGCCTGTAGTAGCCACGTTGGCGCAGGCCGTGGACTGTTTCCCTCTCTGAGGGTTTTAACCACGTCAAAATACTGGTGTATTGATCTGTGATCTGTTTGTGAGCGGTGTCCTTCTGGTGTTCTGTCTGAGGAACTTACCCTGTATATTCCTACATTCGTGATAGAAGGACCTTGAAAAAAACCTTGTTCCTCAGAATTTGGCAAATATGATTAGATTTCAAAAATGAAAAATCAAACACCTGTAACCACCAATGTTGTTAGATTTCTCACCAGCAAAATCTAACACTGAAAATTGAAATTCACCAAAGAGTATTTCAGAGGAAAAACATCGTGATAATTGAGTAATATGGAGAACAAATACAGGTCCATGCTACCAGCATTTTTCCAGGGAAAATAATCTTGCAAATTGAAACCCAACGACACCCTTTATGAAGAAACCAAAAATACTAGAAACCCTTGTATTCTCATCATATCTACCAATAGATTCATATAACCGTAAGTAATTTCGATACTCTTCCACAAGAACCCTCAACAAACATAGCAGTCTTCAACAGTCCAAAGGTGAGAAATCTCTTTAGAGATGACTTATTGCTTTGCCTCACTGTTTCCAATAATCCATCTTTTACAATCTTAGAAATGAACTGTGTATATAACTAAAATCATATGTTATAATGTAAAATAAGGTCATTTAATGACAAACTAGTTGATCTGATAGTTCCAATAGCGATGACAAAGTTACGATCAATTTCCATAATATCATATCGAAAGTTGTATTAAACGCTTCATAACAATGAATTGCTGATCTAATGGATCAAATAGTGAAAATTGAAATAAATCTGATGGTTGTTATTCCATATTGGAATATAAGATGTGAGCACATTAACCCAAATCTCTTGATCTAATAATCCAATGGTGAAAGGTGAAGAAATATCCAAATTCCATAAGACATCAGAAATTAAGTAAAGTTTAAAAGCAAGTTACACTTTCACTGGATCTGACAGCTCTCATGATCCATGATAGAAGGTCTATATTCATACCATATCATAACATACGTAGAACTTAAAGTCAACTTACACTTTTGATATATTGAAGGGTTAGAGTGAGTTGAGATTGAAAGTGAATATTCATATTAGGTTGTAACTTGTAGAGTTCTTAACCATAAGTTACATTCCAGTGAATCTAATAATGAATATCAATAATGGTGATTGAATTTTTAAATGGCTGGAGTTAATAGAATTATAACAAGTGGGTTGCACCCAATATTACCACTATCTATTATTAGGTCATTTTAATGGTGGTAATTAATAGAATTTGTACTTACATTTACATTAATGGTTTAAAGTACATCATTTTAATTGTGGTAATTAATAGAATTTATTATTAATGGTTTAAAGTACATGTTATCACTGGGAATTTTATTGGGCTGTGTAAAGGAAAATCCCAAGGTAAAATTGAATTAGTTTTTAGATTGGAAGTGGACCTTTCCAGCTTAGAGAGATTTATCTCTCATAACTTAGTCACCTTGTGTCACCTGAATAACTCGTTATTTAATCAGTATAATGGCTAGATATTATGTACGATAAGATTTAAAATGTTATAAGACAAAGTGAAATATCCATTGGGCATGGATTTATGATAATTAGCAAGAAATCTGATGGATCCATTTAAAATGTTGTAGGACAGAGTGAAATATCCTTTAGGCATGGAGTCATGATAATTAGCCCGAAATCTGATGGATCCTCCATTACCTGGGTATGGATATTAGGGATATTAAGGGTTAAAATGTTGTAGGACAGAGTGAAATATCCATTGAGCGTGGAGTCATGATAATTAGAAAGAAATCTGATAGATCCTCCATTACCTGGCTATAGATATTAAAAACATGATCGATGAAACTTTCTTAGATTATCGGTGTACTTGAAAGTTGAATGGGGATGATAGTCCACTACAGTAGAGCATCCAATGAGGATGAATTCTAAAGTAGCTTTAGAAGGAAATGAAAGTATTTGATTGTAAGAAAATAAAGCATCAATGAGAAATTCTAAAATATTTGCTTTCAATAAAAGATTGAAGATTACATACAAAATAAAATCACCTAGAAAGAAAAAAATTCAACATAAAGAAACAGATAGGAAAGTAGCATCTCAAGAATCTTTGGACCATAAAATCAAGAATTTTTGGTCCAATGAGATTCAATTAATCTCAAATTTACACAATAATATTTTCTCTGTGAACCGAACCCTTTGTCCTTTTTTCATCTATTTTATAGAGATATTACATATGTTTTTTCATCTATTTTATAGAGATATTACGTATGTTTCAGATCCAAAATCTGTGGAAAAATATTAACTATGAAATATTCAACACAAAATTGTACACTTCTTCCTTTCTATTTTCAGAGGGGCAATGTACACTCTGAGTAGCCACTTGTGATGTTAAAAAAGTGAGCTCTAACGTCAATATAATGCTCAGACTTATTGAGAAACAAGAGCTGGAGATATTCAATAGAAAAAGATGGAGATGGGAGTTTCAATGGACAATCTGCTTCAAACAATTTCAGCTCACGGAATCAGGGATCAATTTCAATTATTATGCCTCTATATAATTCATTCTTTGATGAAGGATTCATGGTAGAAGGACCTTGAAAAAAACCTCGTTCCTCATATTTTGGCAAAGATTATTAGATTTCAGAAATGACAAATCAAACATCTGTAACCATCAGTGTTGTTAGATTTATCACTAGCAAAATCTAACAATAAAAATTCAAATTCACCAAAGAGTATTTCAAAGGAAAATCATTGTGATAATTGAATAATATGGAGAACAACTACAGATCCGTGCTACCAACATCTTCCAGGGAAACTAACCTTGCAAATTGAAACCCAACGGCACCCTCTATGAAGAAACCAAAAATACTAGAAACCCTTGTCTTCTCGTCAGATCTACCAAAAGATTCATATAACCGTAAGTAATTTCAATACTCTTCCACAAGAATCCTCAGTGAACATATCAGTCTTCAACAGTCCAACAGTGAGAAATATCTTCAGAGATGACTTATTTCTTTGGCTCACTGGTTCCAATAATCCATCTTTCAAAATCTTAGAAAGGAACTGTGTATGCAAATAGCCACGCTTACAAAGATAGAATTAGATAGAAATGAGGGTGATGAATATGCAATATACAACCAATCAATAGGATGCTCATTGCTATCATTGTTACAGTCACGCATAAGTCAATGTCATGCAATCAGTGTTACTCTTACAGCATCAACAAATCGTCAAGGATCTGTCACACAAGGTTTCTGTCCTATGTCAAGGTCTTGAGCTAATAGTGCTATTGGTGAAGCTTCAGACCTAAGATCAAAACTTAAAGAGAAGAAATTGGTAGAGCCTCCTAAGCTAAAGATAAATATCATAGATACCCAAAGAAAAGCTTGGTCTTCTCAAGTAATGTTAATTCTAAGTTTGCTACTGAGGCATGACAACACAAAATTGTACATTGCTTCCTTTCTATTTTCTGAGGGGAAATGTACACTCTGAGTAGCCACTTGTGATATTAAAATAGTGAGCTCTGAGGTCAATATAATGCTTAGACTTATTGAGAAACAAGAGTTGGAGATATTCAATAGACAAAGATGGAGATGGGAGTTTCAATGGACAATCTGCTTCAAACAATTTCAGCGCACAGAATCAAGAATCAATTTCAATTATTAGGCCTCTATATAATTCATTCTCTGATGAAGGATTCGTGGTAGAAGGACCTTGAAAAAAACCTTGTTCCTCAGATTTTGGCAAAGATGATTAGATTTCAGAAATGACAAATCAAACACCTGTAACCGTTAGTGCTGTTAGATTTATCACTAGCAAAATCTAACACTGAAAATTCAAATTCACCAAAGAGTATTTCAGAGGAAAATCATCGTGATAATTGAGTAATATGGAGAACAACTATAGATCCGTGCTACCAGCATTTTCCTAGGGAAAATAATCTTCCAAATTGAAACCTAACGACAACCTTTATGAAGAAACCAAAAATACCAGAAACCCTTGTCTTCTAGTCAGATCTACCAAAAGATTCATATAACTGTAAGTAATTTCAATACTCTTCCACAAGAACCCTTAGCAAACATATCAGTCTTCCACAGTCCAAAGGTGAGAAATCTCCTCAGAGATGACTTATTGCTTTGGCTCATTGTTTCCAATAATCCATCTTTTACAATCTTAGAAATGAATTGTGTATGGAAATAGCCACACTTACAAAGATAGAATTAGATAGAAATGATGGTGATGAATATGCAAAGATGTGGTCGAGTCAGAGATTGCAGACTCAGAGGTTTGCTTTATTTCCGGATGAAGTTTGGAGAGATGGTTCCCAATTGATGGAAGAATTTGGTTTGTTGCTCCTAACACACCACACCAACTCGAGACTTGTTGTAAGTTTAAGAAATCGCAAAGTCCTGTCAGAAATTGGAGTTGCAGAGACATCTATAATAAGAATGGGGGATTTGGTAGAAAAGGAAAATTGTCAGCTATTTTTTATTCATCCTTTTCTAATTCCATGATTCCGTTGGGGCTTACTCACAAGGTTCTTCTTTGGTTGTCCACACCCATGGAAAGTGTTCAACCTTCAGCCAGTTCTTTGTTCTTGATTGGCATATCTGATTACAAGTTATTTTCTCACTGATATACAACCAATCAATAGGATGCTCATTGCTATCATTGTTACAGTCATGCATAAGTCAATGTCATGCAATCAATGTTACTCTTACAACATCAACAAATCGTCAAGGATCTATCACACAAGGTTTCTGTCTTGTGTCAAGGACTTTAGCTATTAGTGCTATTGGTGAAGCTTCAAACCTAGGATCACAACTTGAAGAAAAGAAACTGGTAGAGCCTCCTAATCTGAAGATAAATATCACAGATACCCAAAGAAATGCTCGGTCTTCTCAAGTAATGGTGCTTCTAAGTTTGCTACTGAGGCATGACAACACAAAATTGTACATTGCTTCCTTTCTATTTTCTGAGGGTCAATGTACACTCTGAGTAGCCACTTGTGATATTAAAATAGTGAGCTTTGAGGTCAATATAATGCTCAGACTTATTGAGAAACAAGAGCTGGAGATATTTAGTAGACAAAGATGGAGATGGGAGTTTCAATGGACAATCTGCTTCAAAAAATTTCAGCTCATGGAATCAGGAATTGATTTCAATTATTATGCCTCTATATAATTCATTCTATGATGAAGGATTCGTGGTAGAAGGACCTTGAAAAAAACCCCGTTCCTCAGATTTTGGCAAAGATGATTAGATTTCAGAAATGACAAATCAAACACCTGTAACCATTAGTGTTGTTAGATTTATCGCCAGCAAAATGTAACACTGAAAATTCAAATTCACCAAAGAGTATTTAAGAGGAAAATCATCATGATAATTGAGTAATATGGAGACCAACTACAGATTTGTGCTACCAGCATTTTTCCAGGGAAAATAATCTTGCAAATTGAAACCCAACGACACCCTTTATGAAGAAACCAAAAATACCAGAAACCCTTGTCTTCTCGTCAGATCTACCAAAAGATTCATATAACCATAAGTAATTTCAATACTCTTCCACAGAACCCTCAGCAAACATATCAGAGCATGTGTCATTGATGACGGCTGAAGATTTCAAAAAGGGGTTCTGGACAGCAGCTAGCACATGTGTCCTAGGAAATCTGCAGATGCAATTATCTTGAGAAGCTTGATCCGCAGACATAATTCATATGAGAAGTTTGATCCACCTACAAAAGAAGAGAGATAGTGAAACACAACATGACATAGCCTTATAAATTGTAAACCCAACAAGCCATCAAAACCCTAGTCAAAAATAAAACAAAAACTTTTCAAAACAATCCTCAATTTTCCAGAAATCCTTCAACGGCATGGAAGACCCGTCCATTTGATATGCATTTTCACCCTCTTGCACACTGTGTTTTTGTATTTTCATTAATAAAACATAATATAATTATGGGTTTGGGTTTAGAAATTTTCAAAAATAAAGAGTTCATGTTACCAAGATGAAAAATAAGAGTCAACTTTAACAAATATCCCTGGACTCCTGAGCTGAATAAACTCCAATGACAATACCTATCTTTTGTCTTAATTAGCAAGGCCCAAAATTATGTGCAATAGAAATTCTCTTACCTGAATAAGGAGGAGAAAAATAGAATTCCGCATAAGAGACTAATTATTTTAATTAACTAAATAATAATAGAAAGTAAATTAAATCACCTTTATTTTACTAGATTATTTACAATGATTTTAAAGCATACTTTCATTGTTACAACTATTATTTTTTTATGAATATATGTGATTTAGAAATAAACAAATTCCAATTAAAACTCATTTATTATGATTTTAAAGCATACTTTCAGTGTTAAGCAACCATTAAAATTTTATGAATAAATTTGATTCTAGAAATAAATAAATTCAAATTATGAGTATAATTTTTTTGGGATAAGTTAAGAGATGCAGAAGATTCGTTGTATAATCCCAACCACGGGTATGATAAAAGAGAGAGTAATTATTTTTTATTAATTAAATAATAAAAAAAAATTAAAATTATGATTTAGTTCTAATAATCATGTTCATCTTATTGGAGAGAGACTAATTATTTTTAGTAATTAAATAATAAAACAAATTAAAATTATGATTTAGTTCTAATAATCATCATCTTATTAGATTGTTTACTATGATTTTAAAGCATAATTTCAGTCTTACACAACCATTAATTAATTTTTAAGAATAAAAGTGACTTTAGAAATAAATAAATTCAAATTGAAACTAAATTACTATGATTTTAAAGTAAATTCAAATTAACTCACATGTATAATTTATAGTGTTCTTCCTACCTCTCCTCTCCTTTGGCTATAGCTTTCCCATTGAGCAACTTGGTAATTTCATAGTCATGAACAATGATTTATATGCAATATTAATTCAATAATTAATAAAAAATAGTGCCACGCACCCTAAATCAATTTCATTTCTACTACATCTTACATTTCATTTAGATTTGTCCATTCCCATGTCCTCATTGTTTCTCAATTTATGCCTTACAACGTTTCCTTTGCAACATTTGGTACAAATGGTAGCATAAATGGTTTTTCTTTTTTGTTTAATTGTTATTTATTATCATCACAACAATATTTTTTATTAATTTTAATTTTTTTTTTTAATAACATATAGACGCACAATTTTTAAAACATTGTAAGATTATTTTTCCATTTAGTTTCTAGCTATAGTGGTTTGACGTGTTATCTAAAGAGTTGGAGTAAATGCATGAACCTATTTGTTTTCCAATTAACCAGTATAAAAGTTTAAAAATTTAGACATTTTCATTTAAGTAAAATAAAAAAGCTAAACCAAAAAATTTAAATAAAATCATATTCTTAAACTTCTGCGTCAACTTTAATTGTAAAATTGAAAATCAATTTGAAAGCTAAAAAAGTCTTTCTTTCTTTCCTTCCCTTTTTCTAAAATCTTATATGTCTTTTTGAATTCTTGTACCACCAATTTATGGTAATAGTTATGGTTGTTGTCCTTCGGTTCATAGAACATTGAAAAAACATAAATTGACTCTAGTCTTATCTTTTTACAATTTTCTACATTGGCACTTGGTTTTCTCGAATTCTTTTATTTAACTTTATAATTGGGATTAAATTGTTAAACTCACGAAATCAAATATTTTTTTAAAGTGATGTGAACTTTAAATGGAGCGAAATTTCTCTAATATATTTGAAATTTTATTATTCATATTATTTAATTATATAATATAAATACAAAAAGTTATGTTTAGAGATACCTAATTTATTTTGGATATATAATTTCTTGGTTGAGGGAATATCTCAACCACACACCAATCTAGTAAGTTAATTAGTTAAATAGAATTTCTCAACCAACTCCCAAATACTAGGAACATACTCCTATACTTAGAAAGCATGAGAACTAAAACAAGTAGGAATTATATTTTCCAAGTGACCCCCTTAATTACTACTTGTTTCGATCTCACTTAGGAAGATATATATCTAGTACAATCTGCCAATTATACCTTGTACCTTGTTGACGTAGGCATCATGAAATTGTCGGCGTCCATATAAAAGAACAACCATCAAGTCAAATGCATGGGCACCTAACTACTACAATCGTTGGTCTAGTAAGAAGTCCCTTTCTTCAATAGTCCATCCAACTTCTTCATGAACTCTCTTCAACATGGTCCTTCACACTTTGAGATCATTCCATCTCAAAATTCCCCCCTTAATCAAAGACTCAATTCTCTGATTACATATCAAGCTTAGATACGAGTACCTACTACTCTCGTACCTACCCAGTGGTTGATTGCATAACTTGATGTCACTATGGAACACATAACGAAGGGGTATGCATGCCTCTCTAGGTCTTACATCCATATGTTGTTTTAATATTGTAACACCCTTCTGTTTTATGTAACGCTCTATTGAGCTAAGCTAAGAAAAGCTAGTTCTGATATGTAACAATGAAAGTAAATACTTTAATTTAATCACTTGGAAAAGTGAGACACCAAGAGATGGGATTCTTGGAAAATCCCATGGGTGAATGGGAATGGATAATTCTTTCATGATAAGACTTCTAGATCCAAATCTAGATAAAATTAATAGATTTAGAGATAAATATCCATTAAGTTAATTAGCTTGAGAAGGATACTAAGTCAAGAAAAAACATAAAAGCCTTGTGAGAGATAAAAGAAAGCTTTTATGAGGAAAAGCCTCATGGGAGATAAAGGCGAGCTTTTATGCGAAAAGGCTAGGCAAAATGGATAAAAAAGATCTATAAAAGCGAGATGTTGCTAATGGAAAACAAATCATGAAAGAGAGTATTAAATACCCATTGAAGAGATCAACATAAGGAAGTTGATCCATGGCAATAAATCTTAGCTCAGGGGTGAACTCGTGAAAGTCGATTGTAGGTTGGGTGGTGGTACTCATTCTCCAAGTGAAATTCTTTCCGATTGCTCTTGTCAAAATGAGTTGCATGGGATGTACTATATGTTTAATGGTTACTTTTTATGTTGTTGAATCGCTCAACTCAGATGTATAGTTGTATGCATTACCTTTATTTATGAACATGATAGAATTCTTATGAATGTGACCCATATTACATTCAAGTCTCGATTAAGTGATGTGTTGATGGTGCTGGACCCGCCAACATGTCAAGGGGATCTCCTCAGTAAGAAGTCCCAATTAGACCTTAGACTGTTTGGTGTAGGAGTCCCAGTAGTGGGTCGTATGGTAATGCCTTTATCGCAATGTCACATAGAGGCAAGTAAGATAACTCTATCAGTAGCAAGGGTGTGACCGTTGCAGTGAGTAAAGGAAGGTGTAAGGAAGGTTCTAACATGTGGGGGGTTGAGGTGAGTGTGCCCCTTGACAACTTGTAATAGTACTCAGCTGGGAAGGGAACACACCAGTGAAGATGCATCACAAGTTGCAAAATAGGTCATCCAACGATCCAAAGTGATGGTTAAACCAACAACACATCTACAACAAGATTCATATAATTGCCTATAAAGCAGTTCATAAACAACTATGTAAGTTAAACAACATATATTGCTAAGCAACCAAAACAGTCCAACTACAATAACAACATATACATGAAAATGTGTTGGCTCTTATTATATAACAAAGTGTAAGTTCCAATCATACAATAGATCCATATAACCCTGCTAGCCCCAACAGTAGAACATTACAACCACATCTACCTGCTCCTCCAAAGAGTTGAGCTAGTTCTATGCAGTGGAGAAGCCAACTCACGTTACAATACTCTCCAAGGTTTTTCCAAGATAGCCTTATCAGAAGCTTGGTTGACCAAAAGCCTATACAATGAGTTATGAGGGACTACTTATAGCAAAAGGTGGGGTGACCCTTGACATTCCCCTTTGTGACAGTTCATCTACCCTAATGACTCTCTATCTACTCTATGACTGTTACATCCAACTATTGACACTTGACTTACACTTGACGTGACGTTACATTTAAACTCACATGTACTCATGTGAAACAACATGGCTTGAGCAAGCCATGGAAGACATCACTGACACTTGGTCTGCTATGATGAGACCAACTATTTGGCATGTGTAGGTTTTAACCCAGTACAGAAATTACCTACATACGAATTCTAAAAGACAGAAAATAAGCAATGCGAGAGCATAACACATAAAACACATATACACAGATATTTTCCCACTGGATTCCAAAACCGGGACTACCAACTTGAGTTTTCATTATATTCCTTTTAATGTTACAATACATATTTATACATGTCGAAGCATCCAATACCATGGATCAAAAACCATCGCGTCCAAAACCATGGATTGAAAAAACATGCACAAAACCATAGAGTGGGGTTACATGTACCCCTCAAACCCCCTATGTCCCCCCCACCACCACCTACTACGCAATTGACACAACAAAGGGGAGGCTCCACCTTCCTTCTAACCCATTGGTTAACTACGTGGGTTAGTAGTGGAAAGAATATAACACAACCCAACATTCTACCACTTGTTGTTTTCTTTCCACAGGGAACCACAAGAGAGCTTAGTCATTTAACCATCCCTACAATGTCCATTTTTTCTCTACACCAAGAGAAATTCTCAGATCTCACAGATTTTTTCAATGCATCTACAGTGTTCTTCAAAGTGTCCACCTTTACCAGCAACACCTTTTTGTCTTCTATCATATCCCTCACAAAGTGATACTGAACATCAATGTGCTTTGTCTTTGAATGATAAGCAGGGTTCTTTGCCAAGAAAATTGCACTTTGGCTGTCACAGTCTATCCTTATAGCTCCCTGTACTAACCCCATACTTGAACACAATCTCTGCAACCAAACTGCTTCCTTGCTTGCATGAGTGGCTGCCATGTATTCTGCCTCTGTAGTTGATAGTGCCACTACAAATTGTTTCTTACTCATCCAACTGACTGCACCTCCAAATAGGTTAAACACATACCCACTTGTAGATCTTCTCTGATCCAGATCTTCAGCCCAGTCTGCATCAACAATGCCATGAATATCCAACACTCTATCCAATCTTAGTCTTCCTTGGTAGCACAAACCATAATCACTAGTGCCATGCAAATACCTAAAAACCCTCTTCACTGCTATCTAGTGCTCCTTTCATGGTTTTGACATAAACCTACTCAATACTCCCACTACATGTGTAATGTCTGGTCTAGTACATACCATCGCATACGTCAAGCTAACGACTTCACTTGCATATGGAACACGAGACATGTACTCTTCCTCTTCTTGTGTCTTGGGACACTATTCAGCATATAACTTTACAGCTACAGGAATAGGAACCTTCACCAGTTTGCTATCCTGCATATTAAACCTCTGCAATATTGTCTCCAGATACTTCCTCTAGTTTAACCAAAGCTTCCTGTTTTTCTGGTGTCTTTTAATTTCCATGCCCAAAATATAGTTTGCAGCACCAAGATCTTTCATGTCGAATTGGAGGACAAATGGGTCTTCAAATCCTAGATAATTTCTTTGTCATTTCCAACCAGTAGCATATCATCCACATACAACACTAAATAAATAACATGACCACCAATTAATTTAAAATACATACAATGATTTTCTTTGCTTCTAGTAAAGCCAAGTTCCCATATAAATGTATCAAATTTCTGATACCACATCCTTGGTGACTGTTTTAACCCATATAGTTACTTCTTTAACTTGCATACCAATTCGTTCTTACCCTTCACCGCAAAGCCTTCAAGTTGCTTCATGTAGATCTCCCCTTCCAGATCCCCATAAAGAAATGATGTCTTCACATCCATTTGTTCTACCTCAAAATCAAAAGAAAAACAATAGATGGAAGTAATCTAATAGAAACTACCTTGGCAACAGGAGAAAAAGTATCACCAAAATCAATTCCTAGCACCTGGGAATAACCTTTTGCTACCAACCGAGCTTTGTATTTATCCACCTTTCCTTCTGCATTTGTCTTCTTCTTGAACACCCATTTTCTACTAATGGGTTTCCTTCTAGCCGACAACTCCACCAAATCCCATGCCTCATTTTTGTGCAAAGATGCCATTTCATCAACCATGGCTTCTTTCCAGAGTTTTCCATCCTCTGAATCTACTACTTCCTTCATAGTTCTTGGATCATCATCAGTGATAGATAAATAAAAAATTGAATAGAAATCAAATGGGTTATATCTTTCTAGCTGCCTTTTTTCTTGAACTGATCTTCTTACACCCAGAGTTTGTGGCTCTTCATCTTCCGATTCCTCCTCTGCTGTAGAGTCTGATTCTTCCTCCTTTAGCTCAAACTCTATCTTCTCAGGTTCCTTTGGTTGGACTTCACATCTAATAACATCTTTCACCTCTTTGAAGACCACATCTCGGCTGTACACAACCTTCTTTATTGCTGGGTTCCAAAGCTTATAACCCTTTAAATTATCCTTATACCCAATAAAAATGCACTTTTCAAATTTACTATCCAACTTGGTTCATTTTTCGTTTGGAACATGTGCATATGCATCACATCCAAATACCCTCAGATGTGAAAGAGAGGATTTCTTACCAGTCCATGCCTCTTGTGGAGTCTTATTCCCCAACGCTGATGAAGGTGATTTGTTGACTAGGTAACATGCTATCTCCACCGTCTCTACCCATAATTCCTATCCTAACCTGACACCATTGAGCATGCTTCTTGCCGTTTCCATCAATGTCTTGTTCATTCCTTCTGCAACTCCATTTTGTTGAGGTATATATGGAGTAGTCTTCTACCATGCTATACCAAAATTCTTACAAAATTCTTCAATTTCCTTACTGCAAAACTCTCCACCGTTATCTGTCCTCAACAACTTTATCTTCTTCTCTGTTTGGTTTTCCACCGGACCCTTAAATTCTTTAAACCTGTCAAAGACTTCAGAGTTCTTCATAAGGAAATATATCCATGTATTCCTTGAGAAGTCATCTATAAATGATACATAGTACATAGAGTTACCCAGTGATGGAATCTTCACAGGTCCAAACACATCACTGTGCACAAGCTCTAATATCTATTTTGCCCTCTTACCACCAGAGGGGAAACTCACCCGATTCTTGTTCCCATATACACAATTTTCACAGAAATGAAAATCCAAAGAGATATTACTCATACCTTCTACCATACCTTTACCATAAAGTATTCACAGGCCCTTGTCTCCAATATGTCCAAGCCTTTAATGCCACAACATGGTCTTCTCTCCAAAGACCACTATATTTTCTACTCCACTTTCAAGAACTACAGAACTATTGCACCCTTGAATAACAGTGCTACCTTGCAGCTTGTACAGAGTTCTAGTCCGAACACCCCACATCAATACTAGTGCTCCTCGAACCATCTTGTAGGTATCCTTCTCAAACATTGTTTTTACACTTGCATCATCTAGCTTGCTTACAGAAATCAAATTTTTGGCCAATGCAGGAATATGTAGAACACTCGGAAGTGTTCTAACCCTTACACCTTGCAACTTCAACTTTATTTTTCCACAACCAATGAGTCTAGCTTTCCTATCATCCCCTAAGAAGATATCACCACCATCATATTTCTCATACTCGCTGAACCACTCTCTATGGGGAGTGAAGTGAAAGGATGCACCTGAGTCAATCAATGATGCCTGATGATCTACATGTGTACTTGAAGAAGCCAAGTACACATCCCCACCTTCATCTGAGGTCGTTTTTGCCTCTGTAGAAGGAGCATCATCAGATCCCTTTCCTTTGTCAAGAGCTTTAGATTTACAATCCCTTTTATAGTGCCCTTCCTTTCTGCGTTTCCAACACACCACCTTTAGAGGTTTTCCTGGAGATTTAGATCTTCCTCTAGATTTAGAACTCCCACTCGATGACTTATTATTGTCTCATCTCCTCTGTCAACAAGGATGAGACTATTTCATCAAACTCCAAGGAAGTTACATTGCTACCTATTGCAATAACCAGACTATCCCATGAATCTGGTAGATAACACAACAAACTAATGAACTTATCTTCATCTGAAAGTTTGATATAAACAGACAATAACTGACTTACAGCAGTATTAAACGCATTCAGATGCTCTATCATCGAGTCTCCATATTTTATCATTAGGTTATACAATCGTAGGAACAATTTATTAACCAAAGACTTAGATTGGTACAATTTCCCTAACTTATCCCACAAAGCCTTTGACATAGCTTCCCCGAATACATTCAGCAATATTGAATCTCAGACACAAAATCATATTTTGCTCTTTGCCTTCCGATCCAACTTCTTCCATTCTTCATCAGTCCCTCCTGTTGTTTTAGTACCTAGATCTACCGCGATCCACTAATCTTTATCCACCAACAGATCCTCCATCTTGAGTTTCCACAACTCAAAACTCTAACCATTAAATTTCTTGATCTTTATCTTTCCATTTCTCGCCATATTCTTTTACCACTAGAATCGATCTCGCAGATCTCCACAGGCCCGAATGAAGCCCCTCAACAACAAAGGCATCCCCTTGAAGTCAAAACAACTCTAATACCAAATGTAGGTTTTAACCCCATACAGAAGCTACCTGCATATGAATTGTAAAACATAGAAAATACACAATGCGAGAACATAACACATAAAACACATATACAAAGAGATTTTCCCACTGGATCCCAAAACCAAGACTACCAGCTTGATTTTTCATTATATTCCTTTCGATGTTACAGTACATATTTATACATGTCAAATAATCCAATACCATGGATTGAAAACCATCGCGTCCAAAACCATGGACCGAAAAAACATGCGCAAAACCAGAGGTAGGTCTGCCCAACCTAATATAGGGTCCAAAAACAAATTTTTCTGGGGTGCTGCCCTGGACCCCATAGAGTGGGGTTACATGCACCCCTTAAACCCCTTGTGTCCTCCCCCCCTTACCCAATCGATGCAACGAAGGGGGGGGGCTCCGGTCCCCTTCTAACCCCCTGGTTAACTATGTGGGCTAGTAGTGGAAAGAATATAACACAGCCCAACAACATGGTTGTGATGGTGAAGGTGGTGAGTTGATGCCAATCTTGGTTTTCTATGATGGTGTGCATGCGCCCCATGGTGAAGTCTTACTAAAGAAAACTCTTGCCTCAGTTGCAACCGGTGCATTAGGTCGGCTCCTTCATCCAACACATCTGCTAACATGCACATGGTCTTCTTTGCTACAGCTGAATTGGCATCACACGGATGCATAATGTCTATGATGATCTTCAAGTGTGTGCTAGTGGTCATGTGCATCAACTTGTCGAAGTACATGTTCAGCTCCACTTGGACTTGCTTCTTGTCTTCGCCTTGGTGAGTGTGTTGAATGGGTTGGATTGCATGCATGTGCATAATGACATGCATGTTGCTAAATCCATTGCATGCAATCAACAAAACTACTCACCAAGTCTACTCTGTGCCATCTGCTCGGATGGATCTTTAACTTGTATAGTTGTAGTTTCATTTGTGAGAGCATGTTGCGATCACTGCTGTTCCTATTCCTTCTGCAACTCATTCATCTGTCTATGAAACTTCATGTTCTTCCTTTAGTTTCTGCTTCATCACATGAAACTCCTTCATTGTTCCATTATCTATCTTCGTACGATCTTCATGTCATGCCATCACCTCATAGCCTAAGTCTCCAAAGTTGCTTTCATCATCAGTGGATCTATTCGATCTTGCAACCTTGTTCTACCTTTGGGTTGTTAGCAACCTTCCTCTTGCATTCATTGCATTCGTTGTTTTTGTTGTGTTTGTTGCATTCGCTACATTTGGTATGCTGCCTTTAGCTATTGTTCATGATGCTGCTTGCTATGATATCTTGATGTTCTTTTCTAAGAAAAGATTGATGTCTTTATGAGTAGGCAAGCTCATAGACATTTGACCGATTGAATCTCTAGGTGTGCTCTGAACGGTGTCTTCAAATTTGTCCTCTTGGAAACCATGGTACTTGCACTGTTGAGAGGAAGATGAACACTTGCAATACCTAGAGACATGGAATCACTCATGGAAGGAAATCTGTCAGTCAAAAACCAAAATGAACTTGACAACTGACTCGTAACATACATGTGTGACTAATCATGAAGGTTACGGAATTTCAGCCAAGATGTTGGAAAATTGACTACCAAGACTATGCAAGGCACAGACTGGCTTTCTGGGAGATTGACTGACTACTGGAACTACACAATGCATAGTTTAGTCAGGCTGCTAACTACTAGAATTATGCAAGCTCAGTGACTGCATTGTATTTTCTTAGCTAACAATGACCATCCCTTAGAAATGTGCTAAAAAGTCCTGGAGGACTGTCATTAGGTAGAGTTTCGTATTTCCTGAGAGGAAGACAAAGCCTTCCCTCTTAGGGTTGTGCAATCCTACCTTGGTGAGGCTGTTGGTGAGGCAGAGTCTGGACTAAGTCCACCTAGACTCGTTGATGGGAAACTAAAAGTGAATGTGAGTGAGAATGCATGGTGATACTAAGTGCAAGCGTAAGTGAATGATCATGCATGAAAACGATAAATGACAGATTCAGAAAACAAAACAACATGCATGTGGGTGAGGCAAGTCACCAAATCAGTGACCGTTTGCGAAAAGTAATTTCATGCATGCGACAATAGTGAGGTAGCAATAAAAATTGAAATAGTGCTTGGACAAGCTAGTATACATGTAAATGATGGAAAGCACTCAAAAAATTCAAGAAAACAGTAGTCACACAAGCAAAAACACAAAATGTGACAGAAATGCAACACAAGGCATGGAAAGTGGGCTTACCCAAAAACAATTGAGCTGAATGTGCAGACTGCTCCTAGATGTGATGTGGGATGTCAGAGCTACAAGGTTGATGTGAGGAATGAGCTCTACAACATCTGATTGATGAGTATTTATAATATCAAGGTTGTGACACAAATGCGAAAAATCTAGGGAAAGCGACACTTGGTCGGAGGCTTCTGACATGATCCTTTCATGTAACCTCCCACTGCCAAAAATAGATTCCTAACACAAGGGATGCCTTTTGATGCTGCCTTGGGAGAAGTAGCCCATGCATGCAAGTCAGTTTTGCTCGGTCCCAGAGGGAACCGGGCAACTTAGGTGCACATGCAAGAGACTGCTCGACTACTGGGAGAAAATGCCCATATCTCGTTGGGAGCTAGGCTGGCTTCCAAGTATATTTGCACAATTTCTAGGTAGAGCAAGTAACTGTTGCCCAAATTTATGCAAATTCTGGGTTGAGTAGTGCTACTGGGGAAGATTGCACACTTTTAACTATGAGCGTTGACTACTAGAATTGTGCAATTCTGGAGTCCAGCAGGTTGCCAGTTATGATTATGTAATTTATGGAGGAAAGCGTAGTTTCCCTTTAGAATTGTGCAATTTCCTGAGGGAGCTTCTCAACCTGTAGCTGGACTAAGTCTGAGTCGTTAGCCTATGAGGGTAATGCATACAGTTGTGCTCAACAAGATGCCTTTGTGCATGAAAAACACTAAAGCTTGTGTACTTGATGAAGCAAGACAAGGTGTTGCAATAGGTTGGTAGGGAGGCTCCAAAACAAGGCTAAGGCAAAATTTTGGAGGGTGTTTGTAGCTTCTATAGCACTTGGCGACAGACTACTAGAACTCTAACTCTCTGAATGGACCTTGTTCGTGAAAAGAAAGTCTAACAACTCTAGAAGTATTATTCATCTCTCAACTCATCTTGGCTTCACACTATCTTGATTGCAAGATGCAACATCTGCCAAGATCTTGGTTAATTGACACACATTCCAAGCCAAGGCAACATGGTTGTTTAGATTGGGGTTTAGGGGTATATAGGTGCACAAGAAGTATAGTCACTAGAGTCTTTGTTTCATCTCTAGTGTTGCTCCGCTACTAGCAGGTCCTGGACAATACCTCGGCGGAGTTACTTAGGAACACAAGGATGGCTCCACTACGAGCAAGCCTGGTCAGTACCCTGGTGGAGTTACTTGCATCACTTCCCTGGGCAGGAAGCCTTTCTCTTCTTTTGCCTTTTTATTTTTTGACTTTTCATTTTTTCATTTTTCATTTTCACTGTGTGTAGAACTTGTTCATTTCAAAGGTGGATCCCAACTTATTGAGAGTAGAATAGGTTTTTCCAGTAGAGAATTAGTTTATTATATCTCTGACATTCATGTTAAGGTTTCCCCCCTCACCTTACTCTACTTGACTGAGCTGACAAGGGTTAACTCAAAAAAAACCAACTAGAGAAGGTTACACTAGTTAGTATGGAAGCGTTATGTTTTTACAGAGGTTCACTTCGAATAGTATGTTTTTCCTTCGACATATCATGGACTAAAAGTAAAAAGTTCTTCATGCGTAGAAAATATGACAGATAACCAAGTAGTGATAGATGTACAAGCCCTCTTGTACTTCACTCATCTCATTTCAAGAGTCATTCATAGTTTCATGCAAAACTAACCTAAAAACGAAGCAAGTGAACTAACAAACAGCAAAGAAAAGCAAGAGCAGAAGCAAAGGTGAAAGAAAAGCAAGTAAGTAAACAAGCAAGCACATAAGAAAACAATCAAAGAAAGTAAGCAAACAAACATGCAAGCAAACTGACTGAAAGCAAACACTACTCCTACTCCTACACTGATGGTGCATGGGCTTGATCACGTGAAGTGATATTTCCAATGTAGCCACTATCGTATTGGTTGACCCATGTTGGTGAAGGCTTGGTTCATGAGCAACCCAGTTGTGTGAACTAGCAAGAAAGAGATATATAACAATGAAGAGAACCACACTTCATGTTTGATAGTGCCCAAAAGACATAAGTGAGTGGAAGTGCATGATGAGAAGTCTGTGGAATTATTATGGTGTTATGTGACACTACGTGAAACTTTGAAGCATAAGGGCACTCTTTACTAAGACATGGAAGAAAATGAAAGAAACAAGTATAACTTGCATCTGTGTGTGATATGGACCTTCAATGCATATAGATGAGTGGTGAGGAGCCTTGGGTGATTGAACAGTTTCATGATCGGAAGTGAGACTAGCCCCAAGAGAGAGAGAACCTGACATAACCATTAGCTTGGGCTGAAGTACCTTGACATCCTTGGGTGTTTCAACTTCATCATCAAATAGATCGTCATAAACCAGTGGTTTCAAAAGATCAACTATGATAGAGTCATGATCATGATCAAATACAAAAACAAATGGATCACAACCACCACGATCAGAAAAACCAATGATTTCATCGACATCCTCATGGTCATATGAATCAAATAGAGGGGTGGATGAAAATCAAACAAACTCATCCTCGATATTTCCGAAAAAGACAGATGAAAGATCAAGTGGATTTCCAATGAATAGCTTATTCTCTACGTTGTCAAATGATGGACCAACATCTGGTGATGCCTGCAAATGATCAACAATGGGTGCATTTATGGATGAAGACACACATGTGAAATCATGGATGGCAGGTTTACCTAAGATTTTAGGAAAGAATGAAGGGGGCTCAGATGAAAGGGAGTCCTCTTTTGCCAAGTTTTGATGCTCAAGATCCCACTCATACTCTTCATGAATGACAACGGATGTTGGTTGTGTAACACTAACTCCATTAATGGGTTGTTCCTCGTTCACAACAAGTGAAGAGTCTGGAATGGATGAACACAACATAGTATCATCTGGAGGAGCACCCGAGTGCAAAGACGAAGGTCATAAAACAAAATGCATATGAGAACTCAGAGGACTCACAACCAAATTTGCGCAAAAATTAAGTGAAGTGATGTTGGAAGAATGTGAAAGATGAATAGGTGTGTGAGTATGATCTTTAACATCACTCAGTAGTGGTGGAGCTGTTGAATGAGAGGAAGGCAGAGAGCCAGTCAAGATAGTGACTCCATCCACATGAGATTGTGTGGCTCCATCAATGAATAATATTGAGTGAGGCTTAATATCAAGCTTCTTCTTGGGACGAGTAGATTTCTTAAGGAAATACTCGAACCAGTCCCAAAGATAAGCAAATTTCATCTAGCTCCTTGGACCTTGAAACTACAATTCATGAAAGCATTGCCAAAAATAAAAAACCGATTCATGCGGATCCTTCTATTGTTGTAATAGTTTCTGGTCAAGATAGTGTGGATGAAAATGATAAAAAGTATCTTCAATGAGATCACATAAGTGCTCAAGTACAGGCAGTTAGCCAGTAGCCTGAGTAGCCATCGATGTGGAGATTCCTGAAGTGTATGTGCAAGCAACAAGCTGGTCTGTTCATCAGAACACTCATCTTCCTCATGAAACATGGAAAGAAAATCATGTAAGTACTTAGGCCAGGCCACTTCCCCTTCGCGATTGAAAAAACATTGCAAAGGGAGAAGAGTGCAAGAAACCATGAAATCTATGCTGTAATGTCCTGTAATAATAGATAATAAATAATAATCAATATTAACTAATAGTAAATAATAAATAATAAATAATAATAAATTAATAAATTAATTACATGCTTTAAATAAATGTAAATAAAAGAAAGAAAACAAGAAAAATAGTAATAATAATAAATAATAAATTAATTACATGCTTTAAATAAATATAAGTAAAAGAAATAAAACAAGAAAAATACTAAAAACAAAAAGCAAAAACAAAAGAATAATACAAGAAAGCAGTAAGTTGCATGTTGACACATGGAGTGTGTGCATGTGGTTCCCCTCAACTTCCTAGTTGAAAGAAGTAGAAATGATTATTGAAAAGGAATTGGTATCTTGATGAAATCATAACACTAATAACCTTGATGAGATAACATAGATCCTAGATGGATGTTGAATAATCTTAGTTCATAGTTGAATGTCTATAAAGTAAATGAATGCTTATAGAGTATTATTCTATATTTGATAAGTGTTGAGATGTTTCTCATATTGACAATGTTTCATGATATGATGGTATGAGGGTGATCATGCCCATATGGTTCAAATTTATATAGTTGTTACAATAGTGATGATGTATACTTATGATGATTATGATATGCATAGGTATTATGATGTTATTGACATATTCATTTACTATGTCATCATAGGTATTTAATGTTAATTACTCATGATGGATATGATATGTATTATGTGGCATAGGAATTATGATGATGATTTTATAACTTATGAGGGTATTTCATAACGTTAAGCATGTGATAGTTGCATAGAAATTTATGACATGCATGAGCATGTAGTTCGTTATTATTCATAATGTTGCGATTAACAATGATGAATGTTCTCATGATGACATGCACGACTTGGCATGTGGATTATTTTCTATGATACTATGATGGTGTGGCTAATGCATTGGTTGCATGTTGAGGTGTGATGATTCACATAACTCCACAAATAGGCCAAGAGGGCCAGTTTATTCGATGATCTTGTGCAAGCCCATATGCACGAAGGAGAATAAGTAACACCATATGGGCTAGGGACAAACTCAATCAATACTACATATGCTAGTGGTTCCTTTGTCTAGTATAGCTCTTGATGGATAGCTCTTGAAGGGCTATGGGACAATCTTGAGGAGGCCAAGTGCCTGATGTTCTTGGCTAGGTCCCTACTATTGTATTGGGATGTTGAAGTCTGGTGGGGTTGTAAGGACTTCGATGCTTGGGGTTGTGCACCTTAGTGAGTTGTGGAGGGAGTGGGCCAACCTTGTGAGATGTCGGTGACATTAAGCATTGTATCAGATGCTTACCTTCGGGCAGAGGAGGTATGAGTCAAGCTCAAGCCTTAGGGCCACCCTTGGACCAGGATACAAACCAAGGAGCTTATGCCTGATTCTAAAAATGGAAGGCTTATGCCTGATTCCGAAAGTGTGAAAATGATAGAGATTCCTTGGGATTTCTCGAGTGTTGTGGAACTTTCAATGCCTACTGGTTATAGTAGTTCAGTAGAGAGTGCCTGGACTGTTACATGACGTAATAAATAACAAAAATTTAATGTCCCTTAAAAATAAATAATAAAAATAATAATAATATTAAATATTAAATAATATTAAATATTAAATAATATTAAATATTAAATAATAAATAATAAACAATAAATAAATTACATGCTTTAAATAAACGAAAATAAAGAAAATAAAATAAGAAAAATGGTAATAATATATAAATAATAATTAATTACATGCTTAAAATAAATATAAATAAAAAGAAATAAAACAAGAAAAATAGTAAAAATCAGTAAAACTATAAAAACGTAAAAACAAAGAATAAAACAAGAAAGCAGTAAGTTGCATGTTGACACATGGAGTGTGTGCATGTGGTTCCCTTTCTAATGTTTGCTCTGTTTAATAGATGGTGAGGAAGATGAGAGGCATCCATCATTTCAAGATCTTGTCTTTCATTCTCTTGGGAGAATAGTGTTCTAAGACAGAGGAGTCACTGGCACTAATACGTTGATTGAGGGCTCGGGGGTGGCCAGTTGTAGCAAGTCCTTGCGCAATTGAGCCTATGGTTGGGAGGAGAGTCGTCCCCAAAACCTTGTTGCCATTAGCAGACGTCAACCACAGGTAACTCAGGTAAGCGCTACTCTGATTTGAATTTGATATTAATTAGAAAACTAATTACATGCAAAGGTTCAATACTAGATGAGAGCAAAGAGCTTGTCATCTAGCCCTCCTTATAGCATCAGAAACATTGACGGTGTTGGACTTGCTAACATGTCAAGGGGATCTCCCCAGTAAGAAGTCCCGATTAGACCTTAGACCGTTTAGTGTAGGAGTCCCATTAGTGGGTCATATGGTAATGCCTTGACCACGATGTCACACAAAGGCAAGTAAGATAAATCTATTAGTAGCAAGGGTGTGACCATTGTATTAAGTAAAGGAATGCGTATGGGAGGTTCTAACACATGGGAGGTTGATATGAGTGTGCCCCTTAACAATTTGTAACATTACTTAGCTGGGAAGGGAACACATGACCAAATATGCATCAGAAGCTTGAAAGCAGGTCAACCAGAAATCCAAAGTGATGGTTAAACCAACAGCACATCCGCAACAAGGTTCATATAATTGCATACAAAGAAGTTCATACACAAATACGTAAGTTAAACAAGATACATTGCTAAGCAACTGGAAGACTCCAACTATAATAACAAATATGCATGAAAATGTGTAGGCTCTTATTATATAAATAAGTGTAAGTTCCAATCATACAATACATCCATGTAAACTTGCTAGCCCCAATAGTGGAACTTTACAGCCACATCTTCCTGCTCCTCCAAAGAGATGAACTAGCTCTGTGCAGTTGAGAAGCCAAGACACGTTACAACAATGTCCAAGATTTTTTCCAAGATAGTCTTATGAGAAGCTTGGCTGACCAAAAGCCTATACAATGAGTTGTGAGGGAATATTTATAATGGGTGACCCTTGACATTCCCCTTTGTGACAGTTCATCTACCCTCATGACTCTCCATCTACTCTATGATTGTTACATCCAACTATTGACAGTTGACTTACACTTGACATGAAGTTACATTACAATGCACATGTACTCATGTGAGACAACATGGCTTGAGCAAACCATGCAAGACATCACTGCCACTTGGTTCATTGTGATGAGACTAACTCTTTAACAAGTTTGTGATAGTGAAGGTGGTGAGCTTATGCCAAGCTTGGTCATCTGTGATGATGTGCATGCACCCCATGGTGACATCTTGCTGAATCGAACACTTGCATCAGTTGCAACTGGTTCATTGGTTTGGCTCCTTCATCAAACTCATCTACTAACATGCGCATGGTCTTCTTGGGTGCGGCTGAACTAGAAACACACTAATCCAATGTCTGTGTTGATATTCAAGTGTATGATGGTGGTCATGCACATCAACTTTTCGAGGTACATGTTGAACTCCAGCTAGATTTGCTTCTTGTCTTCACCTTGGTGAGTGTGCTCGATGGGTTTGATTGCATTTGTGTGCACAATGACATCCACACTACTAAATCCCTTGCATGCAATCAACAAAATTGCTCACCATGTTTGCTCTGTGCCAGCTGCTAGGATCAATATTTAACTTATACAGGTGCAGTTTCATGCATGAGCGCATGTTGCATCCACTGTTGTTCCTATTCCCGCTGCAACTCATTTGTTTATATTTGCAGCTTCATGTTCTTCCTTGAGTTGTTGCTTCAGCACATGCAACTCCTTCTTTGTTCCATTATCTCTCTTCATGCGATCTTCATGTCATGCTGTCATGTCATCACCTGAGTCTCGAAAGTTGCTTTCATCATTAGAGTATCTTCTTAATATTGCAACTTTGTTCCACCTCTGTGTTGTCAACAACCTTCCTCTTGCATTCATTTCATTCTCTGTGTTCGCTGCATTCACTACATTCATTACGTTCGCTGCATTTGCTGCATTCGATATGCTACCTTAAGGTACTATTCATGATGCTGATCACTGTGATATCTTTATGTTCTTGTCTATGAACAACTTGATGTCTTTGTGAGTAGGCAAGTGCATAGACATTTGACCGACTGCATCTCTAGGTGTGATCTGAACGGTGTCTTCGACTCTTCCTTCTTGGAAACCATTGTACCTGTATTGTTGACAGGTAGATGAACACTTGCAATAACTTGAGACATGGAAACACTCATGGCAATCAATCTGTCAGTGAAAAACCAAAATGAACTTGAGAACTAACTCACAACATACATGTGTGACTAATCATGAAGGTTACACAATTCTAGCCAAGAGGTCGGCAGACTGGTTGCAAAGATTGTGCAAGGCACACTCTAGGCTATTGGGAGATTGACTAACTGTTGGAACTGTGCAATGCATAGTCCAATCTGGCTGTTGACTACTGGAATTGTGCAATGTGCAGTTTCACTTGACAATGACGATAGGATCAGTAACTTCATTACGTAATTTTCTGGGCCAATAGTCACTATCCCTCTGAAATGTGCAAAACAATCATGGAGGATAGTCACTGGGCAGAGATGTGCATTTCCTGAGAGGAATACAAAGCCTTCCCTCTCAGGATTGCGTAATGCCATCTTGGTGAGGCTCTTGGTGACGCAGAGGCTACCCAAACTCCCTGACGGGCAACTGGAAGTGAATGTGAGTGCGAATGCATGGTGATACTAAGTGCAAGCATAAGTGAATGATAATGCATGCAAACGACGAATGACATATTCAAAAAACAGAACAACATGCATGTGGGTGAGGCTAGTCATTGAATCGACGACCATTCATGAAAAAAAGTTTTATGCATGTGACATCAGTGAGATAGCAACGAAAACTGAAAGAGTGCTAGGACAAGCTAGTATACATTTAAATGATAGAAAGCATTTAAAGAAATCAAGAAAACAATACTCAAACAAGAAAAAAAAAAAAAAGCGACAAAAATGGAACATAAGGCATGAAAAGTGGGCTTACCCAAAAATAGTTGAGCTAAATGTGCCGACTGCTCCTAGATATGTGTGGGATGTCAGAGCTGCAACGTTGATGTGAGGAATGAGCTCTGCAGTGTTCGGTTGATGAGTTTTGATAATATCAAGGTTGTGTTGTGCATACCACAAATCTAGGGAAAAAACAAATCCTTGAAATAAGGGATGCCTTTTCATGTTGCCTTGGGAGAGGCAGCCGATGAATGAAAGTCAGTTTTTCTCAGTCATGGAGGGAACTAGGCAACTCAGGTGCACATGCAAGAGACTGCTCGACTGCTGGGAGAAAATACCCATTTCTGGCTGGGAGCTAGGCTGGCTATCAAGGAGATTTGCATAATTTCTAGGCAGAGCAGCTGACTGCTACCCAAATTTGCGTAAAGTTTGGGCTGAGCAACCTACTGGTGAAAATTTTGCAATTTTCACTGTGAGTGCTGACTGCTAGAATTGCACAATTCGGGAGTCTAGGAGGTTGCAAGGTAGGATTACACAATTTCTACAGGGAAGGCTAGTTTCCCTCTAGAATTGAACAATTTCTTGAGTGAGATGCTTAGCCTACAACTGGACCATGTCTGACTAACCAACTTGTGAGGGGAATGCATCAAGTTGTGCTCGATAGGCTATTTTATGCATGAAAAACACTGAAGCTTGTGTACTTAATGAAGCAAGACAAGGTGTTTTGAGAGGTTGGTAGGGAGGCTCCAAAATGAGGCTAAGGCAAAATTTTGGAGGGTGGTTATAGCCGCTGCAACATGATGGGAGCATTGTTGATCCAGGTGGCTCCAGTGACACACATAGGACAAAGAGGGCTTATGAAAGCTTGAAAATCAAAGTGACTAGAATGCTTTGAAACTAGGACTAGAGCATAGACCTTGTCGTCCTAATCGCAACATTGTGAACAGTTCATTAGTCCAAGCTCGTATGAAGGAGAACAAGCTAGTCAAAGTTTTGGTCAAACTTGGACTATGGGCTAGGTTTAAGTGTCCTACAATTTGACCGACCCCAGGGCATGAAACCTGGCTGGCTAAATTAGGTGAAATTGTGGCCTCTTTAATTTGTCTAATAAACCTTATGTTAGACAAAATTAGAAAAATTCCCTATTCTAATAAAAATCAAAAAAATATATAAGTGAGGTGACAGGCCACCAGCCTCACCACTCAGAAACAATATTGCATTAAAATAAAAAAATTTATGGGCTGACAGGCCATGACCACTGCCAGCCCTCCCTTAGCCACATAACAACATTTTAAATTAATATTGCTTGGCAGCCATTACCTCGTTGAGCCCTCGAACCTCGACCGCACCATACATATAAGCCATCATATACGGGATGGGCACGGGCCACCTCCGGTGGACCTAGCCTACACCCCAATACAATGAAATCACATTTAAGGAGAGGTTGATAGGAGTTGAACCCACGTTTGGCAGGAGGTCCTACCCTACTCACGTGGTGGCCCCATGAACCAGCATACCAACTATCACCTCCCAAATAAATTAACGCACCACCAAACAACGAGCGCACCAACCTTTTTGATACGACAGATGCTATGGAGGTTATGGGAGGCAGGCTGCCCAATGTGGACCCGGGTCCCCAGGAAAAAAATATGTATGTTAGTTTAGGAGGGGCGAGATTTGATCCCGCAACCCATCCTCAACAAATTGCCACATTTACCACAATTCCAAAGCACCTTATTTGATAATTCCGCTCACGAATTTTATATAAACCCTCATTTTTTTAATGTGCCCAAGAATGGAGGAATTAGGAGAAAATAGGGAAAATGAGATGAAATTTTTTTAATTAATTTATTTGCAGGTGGAACCATGAGCCCAGAGAAAGGCAGGCAAAACCATGATTAGGCAAAATTCTCAGGAGGGTGAAATTTTTGCAATGTCCAAATTGGACAAATTTTATGTCGATCTTACACCTCTTAGCAACACAAACCCGATGGTACAGTCAATTTCCTGATCTGAGAAGCCGATTCGTAGAGGACGTGGAGAAGGGAATCTTTAAGGAATCTATGGGGAATCTAAAAGATTCCTTAAGCCTCAGATTTTCACTTTCTCAGAATTCAAAAATTTGGCAGTCGATCTTGCACTATTGGATGCCAAAAATCTGATGGTGTGTTTAGATTTTCCATTTTCTCATTTCTTTTTTCAACCACTTTCCAAAGTGGAGTGCAGGTGTCAACACTCAACATGCAAGCAGTCATTCCATGAGATTTGATGCAGCGAGAGTGATGGTACAACCAACTTCAGCAATTTGACATCCTTTTCTTTTGATGGCCTCAGGATGTGAGGTATATGTAGTGTGTTCATGTACTTCTTTTGCTATGAGATTCATTTTGCTGCATTGATCCATGTTGATGTTTGATGTGGGATCTTGTTTCTTACTTGTCTCATGATTCCTGTTTGATGTGATGCAGAATCATTTGTGTGATGTACTTGTTGTCATGATTCGTCATGTTTTGTTTGAGATCTATTTTTTGTTATGTTTATGGGAGACTCATGTGTCAACATGTATGTTTGCATTGAGATCCCTTTTATGCCATGTTGGTAGGATGCTCATTATCATCATTCATGAGTTTATGTCACACTGATAGGAGTCATTTTTGCCTAAGAGTTCGTGTAGTGTAACATCTCTTGGAGCCGCTTCTATGTGAGGGCGTTTTCCTTGCATGATAGCGACATGATCTCTTATGTACATCATCACTATTGACAACACTTAATATACCAGCCTACACCATCTTGACACCAAGGCTCGAGACATATTCCCTCCTGGACGAACTCTGTTAACAACGTCTTGAGTTTTATGTTGCTGATGATTGTCATGTTCCTCTTCTTTACAACATGTAGATGTATTCATTTTTGTTCTTTTAAAAATTCAATTTATCACATCACATAATTAAAAGGTCTTGGAAGGGTCGTTTGTCACACTCGGACTCAGATCAACTGGTATTGGAGTGGTCTTTGCATGAATGTGAATTGCATGCATGAACAACAGAACGTGCAGTGATAGAGGATGAAAACGCGATGTACGAGACCATGCCCAAAATTTCTAAAAGGGTGGAAATAATGTATGAAGCTCTACAAAAATAGATAGAGGAAAGGTGGACTGCAGCTTCATTTACGAGCCACAGAAGAGGCTCAAGAAGAATTGAAGCACAACAACCAAAGTCTTTAAATAGATAACGTTGAATTGAAGATGCTTCTACATGAAGAGAAAGAGGAGAAACATAGTTTGCTACGACAACTGCAAGCTAAGGATGAGGCCTTGGAAAAGCTACACTGTGACCCATGTGAGAAAATGGGTTATGAAGGAAAAGGCTTGGGCATTAATGGCCAAGGCATTGTCAACCCCATCAAAGTAGAAGAATTACCCCATCAGATGGGACTTGTGTATGTTATAAGTGAAGTTGGAGAATGCGTTGAGACAACTAGTGAACCACCAGGAATAGATGATGAGAAGCCCTCATCAGTTCTTCCCAAATCGACAGAGGAGGTGAAAGATGTTGATTTCCTTTCGGTTTCATCTTCACATAGTATGATTTCTATTGGAGATTTGGAGATCCCAATTACAGGGACAAACATGAGGCTCCTTATGAGGACGAGGCATGAGGAGGAAGAAGAACTTGGTTTTAATAACCAAGGCATAAATCAACCATTGGAGGTTGTGTAGAGACCTCAACTTGCAGGCTTGAGATACACTGAAGGAGAATGCTCGAAGGTGTCAGATTCTTTTGAGACATCGTCAAAATTGTTGAGGAAAAAGAATGATGGGAACACATCCCCATCATCCAATGGTAGTGCCCATTGAAGGGAAAGAGCTAAGGAAAGCTCTAATCGCCATACTTACACCAGAGACAATAAGGAAAGGTATAACCAATTTCGATATTTGAATGTTCATTTCGTTTATAATCATGTTGTTAATCATGGACGTAAAACATGGCATCGAAAAACATGTACCTTTTGTGGATACATAACCATATATTTTCTAAGTGTTGGAAAAGAATAGAAACACACTAAAGGAGGAGGCATGAAAGACCGTCTCAATAGCAGGTGAAGAAACATGTTAAGCAGATCGGGAGGAAGAATATGTACTGCAGCCATTGCAATAGAGGTGGCCATCAAAGAGCCACATGTTGGAGGCTCCACCTAGAGTAGCACCTGAAAGACAAAGTGTCGGTGCATGAACGAGGTGAAACAATTGTTCGACAAGAAAAACCACCACAAGGTGATGACCCATTCACCTTGATAAGTGAAAAATGGTTTCTAGATATGTTAGCTTGTCATGGTCATGCTTTGGTAAATCATTTGTTGCATTTTAAAATGTAAGAAGTGACGATGTGTTTTCAATCACTTGTTAAGAAACAACGATGTTTGGTCTTGTTTGTGTTGCATGTTAAAATCTAAAGGTGATGTTGTGTTTCCATCACTTTTCAAAACAAAAATAGTGTTGGCCTTATTGTTGTAAATCATGTGTTGCATTGATGATGTGTTTTCCATCACTTGTTGAAGTAACAATGATATGACGACCCTGTTGTTATAGCTGGGGGATTGTTTCCATTTCAATGTAAACTTTAACATCGAGTATGTGTTATAAAATCATGGAATGTATGGGATGCTTGGGTCATTAGTTGGTCATGAAAGTTAAGCATGAAATTTACAAAACAATGTACCAAAGGTTGCAGGTGTCGGTTCATCGCTTAAGGCTCCAAAGAACAAAAGTGAAGGAGATGGAAGCAAGACCTTTTTTAGGATGTTTGTGATGCAGGAAAGGTATAGAGAAGATGTAGATTATGTTTTCATGTTTTTGGAGGACCAAAAGCTCCTTAGTGGGGAGGATTGATCTAGGTGGCTCTAGGGACACACAAAAGACAAAGAGGGTTTATGAAAGCCCGAAAATCAAAGAGATCAGAATGCTTTCAAACCAGGACTAGAGTGTAGATCTTGTCATCCTGATCACAACGGTGTGAATGATTCATCAATCCAAACTCATATGAGGGAGAACAAGCCAGTAATTTTTTTTGTCAAAGTTGGATTGTGGGCTAGGTTTAAGTGTCCCACAATCTGACCGACCCTGGAGCATGAAACCTAGCTCCTGAAAACAGGAAAAATTATGGCCTCTTGAATTTGTCTAATAACCCTTGTGTTAGATGAAATAAAAAAAATGCCCTGTTAGCGCCTGGAATTCACCTAGGCTGAGATAGACAAACTGTCAAGGCTACATCAAACCATTTCACCTCGTAGCTAGCCCTACGAGGTATGAGAAGGCTCTCTCGGGTCAGATTCGGTAGATATTTCAATATGATAAGCTGACCAATTATGATCAAAGATATTAGGCTAGTAAATTGATAAGGGGGGTTGATTTAAAGATTTTTGGGTTTTTGGTGGCAATTGGAGGGAGTGCAATTCAGGGTGCGGGGATTGAGCACAGTTTTTTGCAGGGGGATCTTTGGGCAAGGTAGGAGTGAGCGCTGATGCCTTAATCTGAGATGGATGATCAGGGATGATAGAGAAGGAGCTAAAGAGGGCAAACAACCATTTGAATCCTCTCTAGACAGCAGAAAACATAAATTTTGAACAAACTAAAAAGCTGAGCATGTCAAAGCATGAATTCAAACTTTACCACTTCATCTGTCCAAATAAAAGCAAAAGAGAGATGTAGAATACATAAACAAACTTACAAGAACATGTAGAGAACACACAATCAACACAAAAATCCACAAGA